>LPNX010957234.1:522827-540828 GCA_001517045.1 Pseudotsuga menziesii
TTGGCCTCTTGCATTGCCATTGACCCCAAACATTCTGCATTCAGACTTGGATTTGCCAAATTGGGTCATGTGGCAACGGTTCTCGACGATATCTACGACACCTTCGGAAGGATGGACGAGCTCGAACTCTTCACAGCGGCTGTTAAGAGGTGGTACTAGTGATTATCAATTCAATTTAATGAGAATTTAAGAGATTAATGTTTTCCTTACTAATTTTGTTTACAGTATATCATCAGATGGCATCCATCGGCTACAGAGTCCCTTCCAGAATATATGAAATCAGTGTACATGGTGTTTTACGAAACCGTAAATGAATTGGCGCGAGAGGCAGAGAAGTCTCAAGGCCGAGACACGCTCAACTATGCCCGACAGGCTGTATGCATCATAATATTAAAGCATTATACATATATTTCTTTCTCATAACCGTACTTCATGACTGGGTGATTAGTTAATTTCCTTTGCTCGTGCCTGTGCAGTGGGAGGCTTATGTTGATGCGGATATGAAGGAAGCGAAGTGGATTTCCAGTGGTTATCTGCCAACGTTTGAGGAGTACCTGGATAACGGAAAAGTAAGTTTCGGTTATCGCATAACCATATTGCAACCCATCCTCACATTGGACATTCCCCTTCCTCTTCACATACTGCAGGAAATAGACTTTCCTTCGAAGTTTAATGACTTGGCATGTTCCATTCTTCGACTAAAAGGTGACACCCGCAGCTACAAGGTACTGTCATCTAATTACCTGTTTTTTATTTAGTGGTTGTCATCTAAAATCAGAATATGGATGATATTGATATCGCCATGGCTAATGCTAATGCAGACAGAAAGGTTGCGTGGAGAAGAGGCTTCGTCGATATCGTGTTATATGAAAGACAATCCTGGAGCAACCGAAGAAGATGCTCTCGGTCACATCAACGCTTTGATCAGGAAGGAGATGAATGAATTAAACTGGGAATTTCTGAAACCAGACAGCAATGTTCCCATTTCTTCGAAGAAATATGCTTTTGACTTTCTGAGAGCTTTATGCCACCTCTACAAATACAGGGATGGCTTCAGCGTTACCAACATTGAAGTAAAGACTTTGGTGATGAGAACCGTAATTGAATCTGTCGCTGTTACTATGTAACCAAAAGTCAACTTTCTAATTTCTTGTTAACGTTGCATGTGGAGTTCAGATAGCTTTTGAAGTAAAGAATTTGGTAATCATGTGAACCGTGGTTGAATCTGTCCTTGTGCCTATGTAACCACAACTCAACTATGTAACTCCGTAATTTCTGATTTCACTCTCTAGACCTGAACGTTGCATCTTAAGTTGAGATATCTGAGTATCAAAAGATAGGACATAAATGTTGTGATATTTTACATTTAATTTATTAAAAATAATAATAATGAGACTTCTATTTTTTCTACATGGCAAGAAATACTTGTATATCTTCTTTCGCTTCTTCACTGACATAAATATTAAAAAATGTTCATATTCTTTCTCTCTTTTTTATAGTAAGAAAAATGTAAAAAAAAAATTAATAAAATTTAGGAAAAAATATTTGAATTAATGAATGATCACACCAGGAATATTCCTACATGAAACATAGGGCCAATTGATGCTAACTTCAAATGTTATCTCTTTAAGAAACAAATATAAATAAATAAGTAAACTTTAGTCAAGTTTCAAATACTTATGACGCCAACTATGTAGCTCATACACCCCCTTGGTTCCCTTGGTTTGGATTTTAATAAGTAAACTTGAACTTTAGTCAAGTTTCAAGAACTTTAGTAATGTCAACCATGTAGCTCATACACCCCTTTGGTTTAATACTTTAGTAATGCCAACTATGTCGCTCATATAGCCCTTGGATCTGAATAATGGATTTCTAGAAATAAAACTAACAAAACATTCCAAAAGTGTGTATTTATAATATTTAGTATATAATCTTACATTCTTTAAAATAGAAATTAGATTATAAATTTTATTAGAGTTGTTTTTATTATTTTATTATATAACTTTAAAAAAAATATAATTATTTTATCTTTTACATGAAACACAAATAAAATTATTTATATACTTAAAGTAAAGCAAAGATGAAAACATAGATGATCACTAACTTGTTAAAAAATTTAAAAGAAGAATCATGAGCATAGATCGTATCTATGCCAACTAATTAGAAATAACAAGCATTGAATATAAAACAAGTGTGATTGCAACAAGTAAGCATATATAAAATATAAAACAAGTGTAATTACAACAAGTAAATATATATAAGATCAATGTAATAAATTATTAATTATATTTAAACAAACAAACAAAACTTTTAGCTGAAGACGAACCTAATGTAATGACCACCACAAATAAATATGTTGTCATGTAAAGAAAGACACAAAAACTTTGTAAAGAATTAAGGTACACTTTTTAATAATGACCACAACAAACATGACATGTGGTCATCATGTAAAGAAAGACAAAACCTTTGGAAAAAATTTAGTCACACTTTGTAATAATGAGGAACATTTTATATTTTGCCTCTCATTAAATCTTAAATAGACATAAAGTAGTACAACTACAAGTAAAGTGGTCAATGAATTTTAATGGGTATGTTCAGCCACTTATTTTTATGGAGGTGGTTGGTTGTTGGTTGATAAACAAAGATAAAATATTAAATTAATTACCAGATACTTAGGATTATCCATTTAAAAATTGATATCCCCTTCACTAAAGCTTATTTAAATCTCAATCAAGATGCATTTTAACCATAACAATATACAACAACCATGAAATGAATCTTGGTTGTACACTTGTTACAGTCGGGTTTAATTTTGTTGATCTACTCAAGAAAGTGCAAAATTTCATATACTAGATAATTGTTATAGTTAATATAAGCACAAAACAAATACTATTTAATAAACAAAGAAAACAAAAAATGATATTAAAAAACAAAAAACATGAACTGAAGCTTATTTAAATCTTAATCAAGATGCATTTAAACATAACAAGATACGACCACCATTACACGTATTACACTTAAGTCAATCTTGTTAATTCACTCAAGCAAGTCCTAAAACTAAAATAATATCTAAATGCCTATCAACATAAATATTTAAATACCTATCCACATAGTTAAAACTCATCCATATCCATCCAATCATATCATGTAGTTCCCTTAAATTCCCAGCTCCTCCTTTGAAGAAAGAGATATACACTCACCACAAAATGTATTTGTTCATACGTGTTGCCTCAAATTCCCAACTCCTCCTTTGAAGGAAGAAATATGCACTCACCACAAAATGTATTATGTACATTATAATTCTTATCTATCCGCTCTAGATTTTTAACTCAAAGCTATCACGACACAAAAGAAAAACTATTTATAACTCAGAAGTACATTACTATCATTCATGTTTTCTATAGACATATTATAGTGTGGCGTGTCCAAGAAATTGTTGAAACTTATTATGATTCCATGTGTTGCAAGCACCTACTTAGCCACCATATTATTATTCTAATTTTAAATGCACCACCCACTTCCTTTTGCATTCACGAGCCTAATGAAATTAAGCGAATATGGTCAAGTTATGACTATTAATCCAACCCAAAAAAGAGACTAATAATGGTGATTATCGAGTTGCATGTTGGTGTTAAAATATGGTTTTCATTTTAACGTATGTAAATGAAGTAGAGAGTATTATAACAATTATAGGAGTTAATAAGGAGCAAATGCCCTTCAAAATGGTTTGATATTGACTACACATCTATTTAAAGAAATGTTATTAATCAAAGTAATCTTTTATATTGAAAATATTGAGGGTTAAGGTTTGACTTTTATGATAATATCACAAGAAATATGTTACCACCCATTATGCATTATATATGGTAAAGTGACCTTGTGCAAATTAAAAAGGTTCAAAGGTTCATCTTCATATTCATGGATTATACATGATAAAGTGACCTTGTATAAATTAAAAAGGTTCATTCATATGCCGCATTCTCTAAAAATCACAATCAAGTGATGTTGATTGGATTGTGGTATATTGGTAAAATCGTGAGAAGTTGTTGGAAGTTAAAATCTCAATATGATATTATTTGAAAGTTTATATTACTTTTATATTTTGTAATTTTTTATATACATGTAGTATCTTATTCAATAAAGTCTTTTTATTTATTTTTATGACAACTCACTTGTTTTTCGCCCTTGTTTTGTTATTATAGATTAGGTATGTGAGTCATCCACGTGACATTGAGTGGCATGGTTAAATATTTTTTGTTTTGATGTTTGATATCATTTTTAACTTGCTAAATTTTTATGGGTTTTCACTCCAATGTCATCTTAGTAACATGACGAGAACCACGATTCAGACACTTTATTTGTATCTATTTTTTTAGTAGAAATATAGGGGTTCCTTGTTATTCATTGAATCAAAGGTAACTTGTTTGCAGCACAGGGAGCATATACAAAAATAAGGGCATCAAGCCATAAGAGGAGAGCTTAGTAAATATCCAAGAGAAGTACTTAATCCATGGATAGATACCTCCCAGCACAAGAATAAAAGCAATACATAGAACATCACTATAGTATTGTCATACCCTTAGCCACAGAGGATTAATGCAAGGCATGGTAGCTAATCTAAGGAGGCTCTTCCAGGTAGTCCTGCTTAGAGAAGAGAGTGGTCAAAGCCACTATCAACCACTAGAAGGTGTGTTATCATACTGAGAGCCCATATTGGCTTTAGAAGTAAGAAGATCATAAATCATATGAGTTGAAAAGTACCCATCCCAATGCATTCACCCTTAGTGAATTCCATGAAATGGAGACTACCTGAAGCTAGATGAAGAGCCTCCTTAGATAAGCTATCTGTCTTGGCATTATATTCTCTATATACATGAGCAGTATGAAGATGGATGAAGGAAGATTGGAGGTCTTTGATAAGTTGGCACCATCCATCAAGTTCCAATGTAGATAGTGTGGCCCGCCCATTGAACCAATTAATGAGTGCAAAAGAGTCTCCCTTGATGTTTATATAAGGCAACCCTAAAAAAGGTGAAAAGACCAACAGTACCCAGAGGAAAAGTAATTCATATCTTTTGTTTGTGCAGCAAACCCCCACCCATTTTAATACAAAAGTAGTGTTCCTCGTTGATACGAATGTGAACAGCAATGCCCCCAATCCCATTAGAACTTGCACCATCAAAAAAACCAACAGGGAAGTCAAAAGATGGAGCTGGTGCTGTTAATCTCCTACTGGAATTCTAGAGAATAGGCACGGGGTGTGCTTTCGGCATCTCTAAGATTTTGACAATGATGCGTTTAGGATATGACATAAATCTTGAAAGATATACTTTTTTCTGGCAATCCAAACCTGCCATGACATAAGCAAAGGAAGACACAAAAAACCCTCTTGGTTTTATACCAGTTCACCCAGTTTTGTGTAAAAGTGGGCTCATTCCATTGAATGGAGCGGTCAAGTGTAGAGATGAGACCTGCGATGACGTTCTTAGTAAACCTACATTCATAGAAAAGATGATCAATAGATTCTGCACTAGAGAGACATAGACAACAGCAGTTGGGACCGACCCATCTTTTTCTCAATAAATTGTCCCAAGTGTTTATAGAATTGTTAAAGCAGAGCCAACTAAAACAAATGATCTTTAAGGGAAAGTTAAATTTCCAAATTTGTTCCAGATATCTGTTTGCGAGCTCTGTAAGGGAAAGAGAAGCAATAAGTTCATAGGCAAGTCATGTAGTGACCTTCCCTGACTTTTTATTATACAGCTAGGCCAAAGTATCTAGCCCCTGCCTAAGCCGAATGCCTGCATGAGAAAGGCCATCTATGTATGTATTCCAGGCCACCTTCCAATCTCCATCGAGCTCCAGATGATTAGTAGTAAACCAATAATGTTAAGTATAAGAACCCAACTCCCCAATGTGAGCATCTTCCATTAACCTGATGCCATAATCTGCTAGGTAGATTCTCAAGTCCTCAGGAAGTGCATAATCACTGGACAGAACAATGATTGGGTGTACCCCAATCTTTATACTTTGACCATTCCTAGTCTTCCATCCCAAGCATCTAGTTATCCATGATAGAGCTCTGAGGAAACCATTCCACATGTAAGAGGTGCCATGTATGTTAAAGACCTGTAATCTTAACCATTCGGCAATAGACTTATCCTTAAGGTATTTATGCTTGACAATTAATGACCAGTAGCTCTCACCATTAAGTACTAGCTAAAGACTTTTAAGTCTAAGCGCGAAACTGAACCAGTCCAAATTTTTAATGATCCATCCACCAAAGGAGTATGGTCTGGACAACTTATGCCAATTCACCAGATGATATCTATGATTACTAGTAGAACTGCCCCAAAGAAAGTTGAATATGGATATTTTGATGAAGTTTTGTATAGACCTAGGCATCCTAGCTAAGGTGAGCCAATAGATCGCCAGCCCCAACAGTATTGATTTGACAAGCACAAGCTTACCCTCGAGAGATAGACGCCTATAAGTCCAGTTGCTTAATCTTTTCTCAAATTTTTTGATCAGCAAGCGCCAGTCATTAACACAATAACTCAGAGGTTTGATATAGTATCCCAGGTATCTGAAACCCGTCGAGAGTGGCTCCATTTTGTATGGTATCAAGGCCGAGATAATAGTTCTGAAATGTTCATCAACCTCATTATACAGAAATTAGGATTTCTCATTCCAGTCGCAGAGCAAAAGAGGTTTAAAAGTTCTTTATAGTGCTCCCATTCCTCAAGGGTGGCAAGACCAAACAAAATGACATCATATACAAATAGCAAATGAGTGAGATTAAGTGATGCTGTTATCTTGACACCGGTTATAAGATCACTCTGAGCTGCATTGGAAATCATAAGACTCAGGCTTTCTATAATCAGGATGAAGAGAAGGGAGATAGGGGGCATCCCTGCTTGATGCCCCTATAGATTAGAAAGAAATATGATGGCAAACCATTTACAAGGACTGCAAAATTTGAAGATACTACACAACCCATAATCCAATTCACACCACACAGCGGGATGCCAATTTGCAACAACACTAGTCTAAGGAAAGTCCAGTTCACCCTATCAAAGGCCTTGATCAGATCCAGCTTGAGGATCAATACTTTTTTCTTTTCAACTTTAATCAAATGCATTACTTCCTGTGTTATGCCAATAGGCTCAATGATTTTCCTATTAAGAAGGAACCTAAACTGATTCCACAATATGGCTCAGTCTAGGATAGGCTTAAGTCTGATAGCTGGGAGCTTCGAAATGATTTTATAAGCCAGTTTACAAAGAGAGATGGGTGTAAAGTTTGCAAAAGAGCTAGGATTGTCACACTTGGGGATAAGTTTGATGAAATTAGAATTAAGAGAACCTGACACCCTACCCTTAGACATAGATTGAGCAACAGCCCTCAAAATTTGAAGACCAACTAGGTCGAAGAAATGGAGATAAAATTTAACTGGACAACCATCTGGGCCAGTTTTATCTTTTTTGAAACCTTTAAGTATTCCTTCAATTTCAAAGAGAGTAGGGTCAGCCATAAAGGAAACTTTTTCTTCATCAAATACAAAGGAAGGAAAAAGAATGATAACTTTGAGTTGGTCTTCAATATTGGTTGCCCCATCATCAGTGAAGAGATCGGAGAAGTGTGAAACAACCAGATGCTTGAGCTGAGTTTCATCTTCAATCAATTCACCATGATGATTCAATAGGCCCCAAATTTTCTTAGAGTTTATTCTAGCTGATGCAAAGGTATGAAAAAATTTGGTATCAGCAGGGATTCTCGCTTAGCCAGTCCACTCTACTCTTGAGCTTCCACGTAATAATCTAGTGAATCAATAAAGTTCTCTTTCTTTCCTTAAGTTGTGTGAGCTAGGTGGAATCATAAACAGATAGAATTCCTGAGATATGAGTAGTAAGGAGAACCTAAATGGACAAATCAATATCAGTTTCCTCTTTAGCTTTGGCCAGATTCATCTTTTTTTCCCAATCCTTGACACAAACTTTGAGGCTCTTAAGTTTACAAGTAAGTGAGGTCATAGGATCAAGTGAACAATGTAGCTGGGCATTCCAAGAATAGTAGACAATATCAAGAAACCCTTGTTCCAAGAGCCAAGCCCTATTGAACTTAAAAGGGTAGTTGTGACAGGAGGGAGACAGGCTCCACTCAAGACACACATGGTAATGATGAGAGATTTCAAAGGGATGTATCCAGGAATGATAGGAATTTAAGATAGGAATAAGTTGTAGAGAAACCAAAAACCTATCTAGTCTCTTACTAACACCCTCTGTACCAGTTCTCCCATTCCTCCAAGTCGAACCAGTGTGGTAGGGATTTAAGTCCACCATATTTGAAGAGTTCAATAGGTATTTAAAGTAATGAACTATGCGGTCCATATGACCATTGATGCCCCAAATCTCAAAATCAGAAAGAGTGAAGTTTAAATCCCCAACTGGTATTAGATTGGGATAATTAAAAATGCCTCCAGCCAGGACATTATCCCAGAAAGTGACATAGTTAGTGTAGGGACCATAGCAGTTCAAAATGGAGAATACATAATCATCGCCCATGAATCTTGCTTTGAGAAGGATACCAACAAAGGAATGGAAGGCTTTGCAGTGAGTAATATGTGGATTCCAACCAGATAGGAGTCCACCCGAGAGACCATGAGAGTCGAGGGCACAAAACTTCCATCTTGGTTTAAGTTTAGAAAAGTGGCGTAGAGAAGTAAAGTGATCACACATAGTTTCTTAGATCAATATCATGTCAGGTTTCAGAGAAGAGAAGAGGGACGTGAGGGATTTTTGTTTTGGGATCCCTCCAAACCCATGGATGTTCATGCAAATGATCCTCATGGGTCAGCCTGAGGACTAGGTGATAGTGCTCTAAGTTCCCGAGGGGGATTAGATGATCTAGAAACTTATTTGATCCTAGATGATAGAGGGGTATAGTGAAATCCAGTGCCAGAGGCATCCGAGGGTTTATCTTTTCTATATTTCATGATCGTCACATTTTCAAATCTAATAGAATCCAGAGGGATCATGGAAGGTGAAATAGGTGATTTTTCCGAAAAGATGTCTAGGACCTTAAGGAGAGATGGATCCATAAAGGAAGGAGAGGAGATAGGGTTGTGCAGTGTCTCAATAGTAGTAGGAGGAGTAAGTCTCAGAAGGGGGAGAAATTCCTCCAGAGTAAAAGCAGGAGATTGGTCTAGAGAGGGATTAATGAGAGGCTATAAAACTCAAAGCTCAGAGAAAGTAATGGGAGAAGGGTTTGACATAGTAGTAGGGGACACCATAGCAGTGTCCAAGGATAACATCTCAATATCCTGAATATACTGGACTTGGCCCTTTGTAAGATCCCCAACAGAGGTAGGTGAGGAAGAATCATCAGGTCTCGTAGGATGAGGGGAAACCGACAGAGCTAAGGGAGGTGAAGGATCATAAGGGTGATTCGATGAAGGTTTGGGTTTAGAGTAGCCATGGTTCAAGGAGATACCATGTCAAAAGGAAGTGCGATTAGCCTTTAAATGGCTGGTTTGATGACAGTAATTACATCTAAAAGGGATATTTTGACAATCCAATCTTTGATTAATGACTGTATTATCCCCAACAATTTCAATGTCAGGGAGGAGACCTTTTGATACATCCAACTCAACCAATACCTTTTCTACCCTTTTATCAAAGCATAGATGAAAATATTTCTCAAGAGCCACAAATATTCCAATGCCATTTGCCACCACAATCAAGAAATCCTTATTCCATAAGGGAAAGGGTAAAGTTGACATCAAAACCCATAGATGTATTTTTACTACATGCTCCTTGAGTGGGTAAAAGCTGGAATGCCATCGACTAAGGACCAGAGATTTGTTATCGATAGTCCAGAGGGAGTTTAGTAGACGCGTGGCATCTACATCCTCAATGAATACAAAAACTAGCCATTTGTTTGCTAGTAGGATGATGGTTGGTACATAGTCCAATATGGGTTTCTAATGGGTGGTTACCCATGCCACCCATCCATCCTTGTTCATGCTGCAATATTGTAGATGGCCAACAGTACCCTATGGTAGACCTCTGAAACCCTATAAGTCATAATGTCCATCCTTAGAACGTAGTGGCCCTTAAAATCCAAAGCTTTCATGAGTTTGGCTTAACGACAAGAAGAGCCATGTCACTGTGACCAGTCAAGACCCCCAAGAGGGTCACTAGGAATATAAGTAGTAGAAGAATCCATAGAGGAGACAACCCAAGACCTAAAACAGATAGTCAACAATGGTTACAAAGGGTAAGAAGGAGTAAACCCTAAAGTAACCAAAACCCTAGTGGGAACACAACACTCGAGATAAGAAGACACAGTAGCACCCCATCCAAGAGAGAAACCCAGCGCGGTCAATAGTATCTTCTAAATATACACTAGAATAAGTTGAGCCCATAGAGAAATACAAAACTATAGTGGACAACAAATACACTAGTCAAACCGCACAATGAGGCATCCGAGGAAAGGAGGTACTGAACCCTAAAACAATAAAAACTCCTGGAGAAGCCTAGTGACAGGGACAGTCAGAGAAACCTCAATAATAAAGGCAAACGAAGAAGAGAGATACCAAAACTATAGGAGGGAAGACCCGTGAGTCTTAACCGCACAGAATAGAAAAATTCCCAGTTTTTTCCATGGTTGGTACTAGCCCTCAGGAGGAAGGTTGACTCCATGTGATGGACAGTTCCATCAGAAACAAGTGAAGGGATAATTAGGTGATATCCAAGAAACCCAGGAAACATATAATAAAAAAACCAATAAGAGAAATGGTTAGTGAAAAGTACCTTAAAACCTGGAAAGATGAGAGTCCTGTAGTCAACCGGTGTTTATAGTCTTGTTCCCTAACAAACAAGGAAAAGTCAAGCGTCACACTGTGAACAGACAGATGACACCAGTCATGATAACAAACGCGGTTCCGAGATATTGTCCATGCAGGTACCAAACTACAACGTAAAAAGGGTGACAAACTCCCCAAAAAACAGCCACAAATACGGGACACGACCGAGACCAAATGTGACTACCAAAATCGTAAAGGAGCGGGAGCAGTACCAATAGTGGCTGGTAAAATTTAACTTGGAAATGCCTCATCTTCTAATTCAAATAGCCCCATCATTGTTGGAATTTGGTTTTTATTTTACTCGTGGTATTTTATTTTATTATTTATTATTTATTTATTTTTGACGTTTTAAGTTTTAATATTATTTATGATGGGTTTTGTTTAAAATTTTATTTTTTAATTATGTCAATTATGTCATCAAATGATGTAAAGAGTTTTTTGTGTTATAAAAAAATATATATAATAAAATAAGATTTAATCTAGAGAAATAAAATATAGCTTTGTATGCTCTTTTTTGTGTATATTCTATCTGAGTATTGTTTATTCTACAAGGTTATTTTCATTTCAAATGTTAAACAGATAATTCATGTCTCTCAATGCCTTTATTTAGTACTTGGCTTCATTAAAAATTTGAATCTCTAATTGAAATTGAACCATCAGAGAAATATAAGAGATGATTATTTCAATTTCAATGGGAGATTTCGAGAATTTTGAATCTATATAATTACCAAAATTATGGGACAAAGACTACATATACATTATTGATGTTAATTAAAATGATTAAAAAATACACAGACATACTCCATAATAATTCTTCAAAATAATATATTTTAAGTAAATCTCCTTTTCTAAACAAATCAATAAACATAATGCAAAAATCATAGATTTCAAGTAAATCCTTCAATCTAAACAAATCAATAAATATAATGCCAAAAATATAGTTCATTACCTCATCGGTAAGTATAACGTCAAAAATATAATGCATTACCTCTCATAAACTCCCATGAGCCCCACCTTCCAAATCTCAACCATGTTAATGTAATCAATGAGCATTGAGGACTGAAATTTGTAGAGTAGATGCTCATTGCAATAATGAAAAAATAAAAAGATAATGGAAAAATCATTAAGTTATATGAGTTTTTATGTTTTTGTGAAAAATCAACGCAACTTGCAAATACAAAGGCAACAAAATAATTCTAATTTAATAGATGTTTTTAATTTTTAATGAATGCCTAGTTTGTAAATTGAAATTTAGAAAGTATAGTTTTATATAAGATAAATATATCAAAACTACTAGTACTATAAAAAAACCTTAGTAATATAATGATTGTTTAGAAATTTTATTGCAACCAAAATTTTAAACCATGTTTGACCATAAAAATGCCCCATGACCAGCATTTTGCCTGTAAAATTCTATTAGTGATCCATCTACATTTAAGTATTAGTGGGTTTTTTTGAGTTTAATTGTTTATATTTCATATTTTTGGTACATATTCTTGGTACATAATATGCCATTAAATTAATTTTTTTATTATTAAAATATAATATTTTAAGCATATGCTTATTCAATTAATTAAATTAAGAAAATAATAATAATAATAATAATAATAACAAAAACATAGTATAGCATCATTCATGATTAATTAGGCATCTCTATTCGAACAAATAGACATTTAATAAATGAAAGAATCGTAGAAAGAAAAAAATTTGTCTATAAATGTCTAAGATATCAAAGAAAATGCAAGACAAAATATTCCAAAATTTATGAAATGGAAATGCAAATGTATCAAAGATTAAATAGTTATAATGGATTTAATAAATTATAAATTATAAATACATAACTTAAATATTTGTAAATATCTTCATTTTATTAATGTAAGGTGCCATACTTTTAATATCATAAACAATATTTGGATAGTTCAATAACATGTTTATAAATCATGCTAAAATAAGGATAGTTCAATAACATGTTTATAAATCATGCTAAAATAATAATGGGAAGAATGAGACTAGAACTTGCCCATAAGTTGCAAAGGACGTCGTAAGAAAATGTTATATCAAAATGCAATTTGTATTCATTTTATTAATGTAAGGTGCCATACTTTTAATATCACAAACAATATTTGGATAGTTCAATAACATGTTTATAAATCATGCTAAAATAATAATGGGGAAGAATGAGACTAGAACTTGCCCCTAAAGTTGCAAAGGACGTCGTAAGAAAATGTTATATCAAAATGTAATTTGTAATATGAACATTTGAATTCCACTTATCTTCAACTTTACTGTTTAAGGTACTTATATTTTAGCACATAAGGTAGGATTCAATGGTTAGAAGAGAGAAGAGTATGCCCAATAATCACATTATTGTTTTGGGTAGTGATCTTTTGGTTCATAATATTGGATTGCATTGTTGGAATAGACAAGATAAACATAAGCATTTTCTTAGCAAGATGAGTGTCACAATAAACTATTGTGACTAGATGTAACGCACCTAAAAATCGTAAATAAAAAAAATCATGCATTACTTCCATACTTAGGGGTGCCTGCAAAAAACTGCTACCCAATAATGATGCAATGAGAGCACATGGGCAGAAAAAAAACAGGAACACACACGTGTACATGGACACGCAAACATGTTCTTTCTTTGTCTATGGCGAACCTCCACGTCAGCTTGTCGATGTGGACATTAGGAGCGTGTACGCGCCCCTAAGCACGCACACACATGTCTGGGTGTGCACATGTGTTTGGACGCACATGCGTGTTTAGTGTGTATGCACTAAACATACGTGTGCCTCCTTGTGTTAAAACAAAAACAACGAATAGTTCATTTCCAAAAAAACAAACCCGCGAGCGCACAAAATTCCCTAAAACGACACCCACGGAGCCCAAAACAACTGTCCAAGCACCCCAAAATGACACCCATAGCCATTGGAAGAAGGTAGGTGGATGTCGGTTGCAATTTGTTGTTTTTTTCTTTTTTTTAATGTTTTTCAAATAAAATCTAAAATTAAAAAATTTGCAAATGAATTGAAATCGAACAAAATTGATGTTGCAGATACATTACCTCTACCATAATGACAAACACCAATGAACCGTCCCAACAAAGGAGTGAAATGAACAAATCAGAGGACCCAATAAACCCTGAATTAAATGAAGAAAGCCTCAAAGATGGATTTGGTGAACCACTAGAAAACCCCAAAGATGAATTACATGGGGATTTAAATCAATTAAGGATATTGAGTGATGAGCTGAAGAACACCAAGGAACCCTTTTGGGTTTCCCTCGCCACATCACTACAAAACATAATCGAGTCTATCAACATTGCCCACAATGAGATAACCAATTTGAGCCAATATAGGGCTCGAATGAGAGAACATTATGCCACTGATATCCAAAGAAGATATAAAAAACCTGAATATCACAAAATCCCAACTGTGGAGAAAAATTATAGATCCGAGAACAGGACATCCTCTAGATGTGAGGAAGAGGCAAGTTTGCATGGACTGGCATAATTACCAGCCATGGAGAGAAAACTAGAGGAAGAGACGGTTCATGGTTTTTGACAAGCGTCCATGCAACAATGTCGAGGTCCCACAGTATTTTCTTAGGAAGCTGTGGGCCTAGTTTGTGTTAGGGTTCCATGTGAACTACTTCAACATAATCGAGTTCCAAGGAGTTTCTTTTAGCTCATCCCAAGATCAAGCTCACGCCCACCGGACCCCACTCAGAGGACCTCCTGCACCTAGGCGAGAGCCATATTCACTTCCTCAACCCCCTGGGTTAGGTAGCAGGCTAGATGAGATCCATGCATTTTTTAGAGGTGCCACATGGAACCTTCTGAGGCATACCACATTTGTGGCTATGTCCTCACAAAGCGAGTATGACCACCTCGAGAGACACACTTCTGCATGATCTACTCGTGGTGGGCGAGGGAGAGCAACTACATGTGGTATCCAAGATGATCCATCCATCTCGATGAGTCCAATGCCACATCATTGTTCTCATTGTGGGAATCCATGCCATGTTCCCACGTAGGAGTATGCCACAGAGAGCTACCTACAACAGGTTAGTTATTGTTTTATTTAATGTTCAAGTAATGATTATACGTTATGCAATCTCATAATTTCTAATAAATTTAACTTATAATCAGATGTTGATGACTTGATTTGTTTTAATGTACAGTTATTCAGTGTTGATTCTCCAACACCTGGGTGGGAGGACGTTGGTTCCTTCAACCTAGATGGAGCCATGGCAGCTGTAGAGGACATCACGGAACCATATACATAGGTAGTTTTCTTTCAGTAATTAATTGTAATGTTAGTAGTTAATATTGTTGTCCAATGTAGTTAATATTTAGTAATTGAATCTAAATATTTTTGTGTTTGCACAGGTGTTTGCAGGACTGAGTGACCATCCATCCCCGCCAAGGATCAACAGATCTCCTCATGTGCAGATATCGTGTAATAAAGTATAAATTTAATTTTGGTTTTGATGGCTTAGCTTTGTATAGTTATATTTGTTATGTACTAATATACGAGGCCATGAATATGTATGCTGATTCGAGCACATAGGCACGTCGATGTCATTATCTCTCCACCGACTACCTTTTTCCCACCATATATGCCAGGTGTAGCCCCTAACATACATGTCCCTTTCCCTACATCCCTCCCCACCCCATTCTATCCATCCCTTGACTCCCATCCACTACCACACTTCCATCCAGATCCCCCTTCTTCATCATAGCCTTCACTCACTCCCCCCGCCACACTCGTCCAGCCCCTCCCTTGCAATTTCCAATGTTTCCACCCTCCCCCCTCCAACCATGATACACCATCCATCCACTTTCATCCATCCCTCCACCCCATCCAAGACCTTAGCCCCCTCCCCCATATTCCCCTACCACCCTTGTTTCCCCTTCCAGGGTAGCCCATTCCATTCTACATCCAGTTCGGGTTTATCGTCATACATCACCACTTTTCCCACTCCAGTCCATGCCCTCTCTCATTGTGCCCCCTAGTTTTTTAGACAACGTCGATGTGGCTACATCCTCCACTATGCCATCAACCCTAGCATCGGAGCAGGTTGTCCAACCCACTGCTCCACCTTCCACCCCCGAGGACCAGTTGACTGCTCCACCTGCCACCCTCGAGGACTAGCCTATTGTGTTCATGGTGAGAATTATTAGTTTATGAAAATATTGTGCAATATTAATGAAAATTAACATAGGCAGTAAATTGTATGAGTTATCTTACTATTTAAATGTTGTAGGGTGGCATTGTTGAGAGACTTGAACCACGAAGGAGATACCCTTCTCACCACTTATGGTCTCATCTAACGTGAGCTATTAAAGATTTGAAAAGTTAATTTGCATTTTTAAATTATTTTTTATACTTGTATAATTGCCTGTAGGATTTGAAATTTGATTGTTGTCATTTTAAAGCACAAGGGGAGGTGGTCGAAGTGACCAGAAGGACCGAGCTTCCTCTTGCTTGAATAAGAGGAAGATAAATTTTGGAGGTGCACCCAGGAGCTCTGAGGGTGGGCAAGAGGATTGAGAGATCCTCCTATGTACAATAACCATGATGTGTCATTTTGGCATGAGTTTCCATAGTTTGTATAGGGCACGAGTTGCCATATTTTGTATAGGGTATGAGTTTCCATTATATAGACATTCGAAACAATGTTCCACTTTTCACTACTACTATAGATGATTGGAAATTTGTGTATATGAATATATCATTTTGCACTTATTTATATTACTTTGCCTTTGATTACATATTTTCGTACATTATGTTGAATGCAATAGTAGATTGTAGTTGATGCACTTGCAATACTTATTGTTGACAAAGCAATAAAGTCTGTATGTTCACAATAAAATGCATAAAAAGTTTAACACTGTATGTTAGTTAACGAAAAAAATACACAACTGCATAAATGTGTACAATAACAATGATAATTTTAAATACCAAATACATGATCTTGTAAATAATAGTGCACATATTTTTTCAATCTATCAAATTTTCCCATGAAGTATTCCTCTTGCTACCAAATAATTTTATCGAAATATTTTTCTAGTTTTCCAAGCGTCCCTTCTCCCCTCGAACCTTCCTTTTGTTATCTCGGCTTTTCATACCTAGCTTCGGCCTTGTTATTGCAGACCTAAACCCTAAGCACCTAGACCTAACTATACACCTAACATAAAACCCTAGCTTTCTACCCTTCCAAACCCTTCCTCCCTTCTCCATCTCCTAACCTACTTGCTTACCTTTCCACCTCTCCTCTCTCATTTCCTAACCCTAAGCTTGGAATCTCATACTCCTATCCTCGGCCTATAGGATCAGACCTTGGACCTCTTTCAAAACCCCTTCTCTAGTCTTAGCATCCCTCCTAAGACTCTACAAGTCAAGCTCTCTGAAACCCTAGCTACCAACAACTCCTAGATAAGAATCAATTCTAACTAAAGTTGGTCGCTCAGTCCATGACTGTGTAATATTTTTTCCTTCTCTATCCTCCACAACAAGCACACCAAGTAACCTTAGGGTTTCTCAAATGCAACAATCCCTAGCCTTCTTTTCTCATATAAGATACAAAGTTAAATATTTTCTTTGCTCCTCAAGATGAATTTCATGAAGAATGTCATCTAGCCCTTTGTTGAACCCTAAATCCTATTGAACCAACATACTAACACCTACACTCTTTCTCCTCAACATTACCTTCCTTTGTGATAGATACATAGTCCTATAGGACTGTGTATATCATTGACATTTCCAGCCATAAATAAGAAGTTTTGATAGTGATCTACAAGTATATTTGCACTACTAAAATACCAAAAAGACCTCTAAAAAGCATGTACAAGATACCATCTTTGTTGAGGACTATCATATAGGTACTTGTTGGCACTCTTGGCTTGACTGGAAATTACTATTTGGGACATTCATAGTAAAATTTGTCTTGGATGGAAAATACATTTAGTTTGACAGTCCCATTCATTGACCAAGTTGGAATTGATAATACTTGTAGTCCACTTTCATTTATGTTGGAATATATTAAACCCACTCACAACTTAGGATAAAATAATTAATCATTATTTGATTAATTATTCACCCACTAGCTTAATTAGGTGGCACCTTA
>LPNX010957234.1:542277-585662 GCA_001517045.1 Pseudotsuga menziesii
ACCTAACAATTGTCTTCATAATTGCAAACTTGAAATTGACATAGCTATTGCATCTTTACTTTGATTGGAAGTAACTTTTTGGGACAGTCATGCTTGGCTGAAAGTTATCATTGGTTAGACAATCTTATTCATTTCCCAAATTGGAATAGAAATCACTTGTTTGCCTTTGGTATTTACATAGTAATTATTGTCTCATTTTGCAAGCTAGAAATTGATATTGGAATGATATTCTCTTACCATTTGATTGACTGGAAATTTCATAGTATTGATGAGCTGAGAATCATACTGAACATGACTGTTGTTGGCTTGCATTTGTTACATATACTTGATAAACATTACTTTTGATAAATTTGGCAATTCATATCATTGGAAGACGAAGTTCACATTGCTTACTCTCATTGAATACATACATATTTGTTATGCTATTATTGATCACTTGCAATTTTAACGATATCTTGTACTTGTTTCTTTGGCATAGGCTAACTAAAGTTTAAGGGTTAGCATGCATAACCTAGGGTTTAGAATCAATGAGGAAACCCTAAAACTAGGAGGTAAACCCTAACACCAACCCTACCTAACCATCTCTTGTCGTCTCTTATAAAGTAACTTTTTGTTTGTATATGAGCATGCCTAGGATTGTAGTCAAATGTCACATATTTTTTATAGACTAATCAAATGAAATACTCTTTACAGTTTATCATGCACAAATTGCACAAGTTGATGTTAATCAATGGGGAAAATTTAACCCTAATGAGGAAACCATTTTGACTTGGCTGGAAATCATTCTTAGTTTGACATTCCCAACTTCATGAAAAGTGGATTGATTGCAGTCTATGTCAATGTATGTCGGTTGAAAAAGAGGTTGACTTCATATGATATGATGATAATGTCCCATCAACACCCCTAACATGCTTCAACCACATGCATAATTGAAAGGAAAATCAAATCCAATGTTATTCGCAATCACCCAACCAACCATTAAATAAAATATTGAATCATCCTATAGTGAAGGTGTGATCTCCTTATCCTTGAGGGTTCATCGATAAAATTCACTTTCATTATGGTTTTTTGCTTGCAAGCATATATTCTAGTTATATGGTCTATTGGTTTCTAGTTAAGTGAGGCCAACAAATCTAATTATCTAAACCTAATGAGTTCATAAAACTCTTGTTTGTAGTTGTATGTGTAAATGTGTAAACACTACTTTTTAGGTTTGTGGTTTGTAGTTCATGAAACACTATATTTTTTTCTATTTGTTCTTGTATATTAGGTATATGGTCTAAGTGTATAAAAAAAAGTTAGACTAACATAGAATTTGATCTCTATGTATTTGAATTTATTTCAATTCATGAAACCTTGGTTGGCCTGATACTTGTAATCCATGTATGTGTCTCTACTTCTATTTCATACAATTAGTTCATAAACCTTGGTTTTTAGTTCTATAAACATTGGTTTATAGTTCTATGTAAATCCATGTAAACCCATGCCAAACATATTTGTTGGGCCCTGAAATAGCCTCTTTTTTCCCATACCCATTATACCTTTTTGCTTTGTCCTACTTCACTTCCGCACAACAGATAGATGTTTTTCCTCACATTGAGCTTAAATTCCAACAAGTATGATTTATTATTGTTTTATTCCATTAATGCCTAAGATGGTTATGGCTAGAACTCTATCTTTCAAATTATGCTAATATGTCTTGACTTTACAAAGATAGTTTAGCCTTGAGGAACACAGATGTAGCATCTCGCTTGGTCTGGAGAGAAAATGAATATTCGGTACCAGCTGTTACTTATCAGTCCCATCTCTATATGTTGGACGCGAACATAGATTATTCTTCCACATGGTGGTTACAACATAGTCAGATGCAACAACGCGCCAGTTCTTAAGGCATAGCTGCAATAGACATGGTATCTTCCATTTAATTGATTATGTTTGATCTATTCACAACCAGAACAACAAGACTCTTGATATTCCCTATTTCCATTTAATCTCACTCACAGCTGTAACAAGGTAGCCTCAAGATCGTAGATCTTCATGGTTTCTAGATATTAGTGGGTGATGATCATGATGTTCATGTATATATATGGGGAGGCGATTTGAACCTGGGGTTGGTTGATTTTTATCAGAGGGTGTAAGCTGTGACATAGATCTGTAACTATACTTTGTCATTTTAATACAAGGAGTGGGATTCTTTAGATTTATGTGTCTTAATTTGTGTTAGTCCCAACGTCTTTGTTCGAAAGCTGGGATCACCTTCCCACAAATATTTTCGAGTTAATTAGATGTTTTTATTATTTTAGTTGCGTGGTGTGGAAATTACAATAGATGCGTTTACAGTTAGCTACAACAGTAATGGTTGTTCATTGTGTTTCCTTTGATAGTTAATGTTTGCATTCCTTTTAAGTTGCAATTGTGTGGTGTGACAGTCGACTGTGTAGGATAGTTTCTATTATGCATGTGTGCCAATAGCTATTACATTCAAGCTCAACTCTAGTTCCTTCCAGTTACTTATCTTTCTCAGGTTTGCTAATTTAGTCAGATTATGGTTTAGAGTTGTTTCCAATTCCTAGATTAGTTGAATTAAACAGGTTATGATTGATTTACTTATGGTATGATACTGTACGATTTAAATTCTTCCAAAATTAAGTCTAGTGATCTATTCTTAGATTTGTTATTGCTGGATTGATCTATGACTACATGTCCAGTGAACAAATTTTAAAACTTTTCCCTACTACTTTGAAGGACAATGCTCTTCGATGGTTTATAAGCATGGGTGGTGAGACTGTCACGACCTAGGAACAAATGAAGCAGGTGTTCCTTGGAAAATACCAAGAGTATTGTAGGACCAAAGACAAAAGGGAAGAACTGTTTAAGATGATACAGAAAGAGGAAGAAAGTTTGGAGGACTTCGTAAAGAGACTTATATACAATGTACAGAGGGTAGGACAAACTGACATGGGGAAATATGTGCTCAAAATGATCTTATTGCGTGGAATCATAGAATATTTCCTAGATATGTTGAACTTGTTGGGAAAGGGGGATATCTTGAAAGAGTACTTTGAAGAAATGATCGAATTATGTTGAATATATTCAAGAGGATCCTCTAGAACCAGCAACCATGACAAAGGAATGGACTGAGATGTCTTCAGTAGAACACATAAGTAATCTAAGGGAGGAGCCACTCAGGAGGAAATAAGAAACCTTCTTGATAACTTCAAAATAGAAATGATGAGCTCCATTTCCTCAGGAATGGATGTCCTAAGAATGAAGCAAAGGAAAGAGGTAGAAGACTTGACACTTGGCATATTCTGTCCGAGATGCAGGAAGAAGCACCCACTGAAGGAATGTCCACTTGACAAAGTGGAAGTATGCCATCTCTGTGAATTGAATCATGATACTAAGGAATGTCATTCACTTCCCCAAGTGAAGGAATTCTTCCAGGAATCTATTTTTGATGTGGAGCAAGCTTACTTCATTGCTCAAGAAAAGCCTTGGCAACCTTGAAATCAAGGTATGGATCCAGACCCACCAGATTTTTGGAATAATATGAATAGTATGAATAACATGAATAACATGAATAACATGAATATACATTTTCCTTCACATTATTCTAACAATCAATTGCACCCATCTCAAACTTTTATGCAAAATCCTAACTCTTGGTCACCATGGGCATAACAATCAAACTAGCCAACTTCATAGTCTCCTGGGTGGAGAAAATACCTTCCAGAAAATAAATTTCCTCATAACCAAACTCCTCATCAACAGTTTCCTCATCAATAGTACCCTCCTTAGAAATACCCTCACCAACCATACCAGCAGCTGCAAGTGCAGAAAAATGTTGCACCAATGAACATGCCAATACAATCAAAGCTGCATTCCCAACCTAACCCTAACCCAAAAAATAAATTAGTTCATCAATTTGAGACTTCTAACATGCATGCTTACTCCATTACCTCAGTTCCCTGCAATGAAATACGCTTACGATAAAAAAGGGTAGTGAAGCCTTTAGCAATCGAAGATGTTCCATCTTCTGTGACTGAAGCAAGAATGAATTAGCAATACCCATCTAATACATCAATCCCCATAATCAAGGATGCTGAGAATCCTACTGAGATACCGGTTGAAACATAGGAAGAAACACCCATTGAAACACAACCTACACAATTACTTAGAGAGTCGCCATATCTTGAGCATTTGACACTACAAAGAAACGTGGAACAACCTCGGTTTAATATCTTAGGAGAATTAAAGAACTTATATGTCAAAATTCCACTATTACATTCCCTTCATGACGTTCCCATATATGCTAAAACATTCAGAGATCCGTGTGTAAGAAAACAAGGAAGAAATCCTAGGGATCCTCCCATTATCCATGTAATAGGAAAAATTTATGAAATAATAATGGGAAAAACTCTCTTGGCTAAGTATGATGATCTTGGAAACCCTACTATTACAATACCCATTGGAAACACCTAGATACCTAATTTTTTGGTGGATATAGGCACAACTATCAACGTTATGACCATCAAAACTGTGAGAAAACTTGGGCTCACTAACCTTCAGCCAACCCCTACTACATTAGAACTTGCTAACAAGTCGACAATCAAACCTAAGGGAATCCTTGATGACCTCTTTGTTTCAGTTGATTCATGGGAGTACCCTATGGAATTCTTGGTTTTACAGCCGAAGTCATAGCTAGGGGAACATCCATTGATCATGGGAAGACCTTGGTTAGCCACGACAGATGCTTGCATCAGCTATCGGTTAGGGTCTATGACTATTTTAGATGGGACTGATACAAAAATCTTGACCTTATACCCTCCAGCTCGACCCATCTTAGAAGCTGAAACTCCACTATGGATGGAGCTGGAGGAGGAAGAAGGCGTTCAACCATTGTTAATGATAGGGAAATCCTTAGCCTTTAAGGATGAAACAGAGGATGATACTATCAATAGTTTCATTAGTGATCCCACATCTATCAATAAACATGTTTACCAGATCCTGAACAGTACTTTGGGTGAAGAAGAATAAGAAAATGTAACAGAGGAGACCCTAGTCAGTGATGCCAACATAATTATAGTACTTAAAAACTTGAAAAGCATTCTCGTTGAGATAGAGTCAGGAAAAACACTGAACATTAATCTGAATCTCTCTCCTGATGAGCTAGAATTCTTGATCACTCTACTGAAACAACACAAGGGAGATTTTTCTTGGAAGTACACAGATATGAAGGGTATACCTTCTAATATCTGCACCCATTACATTTACATTAAAAGTGACTCCTGGCCTATGTGTCAACCACAATGAAGGATGAACCCTAACTTGAGGGATATAGTGAAAGAAGAAATCCAAAAGCTCTTGGAAGTAGGGTTTATACACCTTATCTCAGATAGCGAGTGGGTTTCTCCAATCATGATAGTGCCAAAGAAGAATGGGAAGTGGAGAGTCTACGTAGACTATAAGGAATTAAATAAAGCAACGCATAAAGACCACTTTCCCCTACCTTTTATTGATCAGGTACTTGATACCTTGTCTGGGAAGAAGTTTTTTTTCCTTTCTGGATGGATTCAATGGTTACAATCAAATCCAGATTTCTCCCGAGGACCAAGAAAATACTACTTTCACATGTCCCTAGTGTACCTCCCTTCGGTTTTTGTAATGCACCTGCCACCTTTCAGAGAGCTGTGATTGGGATATTTTCTAATATGGTTAACGACAACTTGGAAATTTTCATGGATGTATTTACCCCATATTCCAGTAACTTTGAGGAAGCACTGAAAAATTTAGAAGAGGTTTTAGTATGTTGTGAACAGACCCAACTATCTTTGAGCACTAAAAAGTGCCATATGATGATGAGTGAGGATGTAGTTCTGGGGAACTTCATATTTGTTGATGGTATCTAGGTAGACCCATCCAAGATCAAGGTAATTGAAAACATACCCACTCCTGGAACACAAAAAGAGGTATGTAGCTTCTTAGGGCATGCTAATTATTACAAAATATTTACAGAAAACTCTTCCAAGCTAGCTTCAACTTTATTTACTTTGTTGATGAAGGATGTATAGTTTGATTGGAATTATGCATGCCAAACAACGTTCATTGAACTTAAGAAGAGGTTGTCTACAACTCCTATATTAAAGGGGGCCAATTGCGATTTGACTTCCCACATTTCCTTAGATGCCTCTGACATTGCCATTGGAGCAGTGCTGGGACAGTAGGATGGTCATGCCCCATATGCCATTTATTATATCAATAAAAAATTGGCCCCTACTAAACTCAATTACAATGTTACATAGAAGAAATTTATTTCCATTATCTATTCCATCAATAAATTCAGACACTACATTACTGGATACCCCACTTTTTTGCACACTAACCATTTAACCATTTAGTACTTGATGAACAAACCTATGACTAATGCTAGAGTAACTAGATTGTTTTTACTGTTAAATGAATTTGACATTACAATTATTGACAAAATTGGGAAGGAAAATGTTTTTGATGGCTTTTTATCTCCAGTTACTAACAGTGATGACAACTTACCAATTGAAGATTCCTTCCCGGATGAACATTTGTTTGCAGTTTCAGCTCATTCCCCTTGGTACATAGATGTTGCTAACTATTTGGCTGTAGGAAAGCTTCCAGTACATTTGTGAGTGAGTGAGAAAAGATAAATTATACAACATAGTGCTAGTTACTGCTGTATAGATGGACATCGTTTCTATACAGGTCCTGATCTTGAGATCAGAAGATGTGTAAGGGAGGATGAAATTTTCAGTATCTTGAAGGCTTGTCATGATGAGCCCTGTGGGGGAAATTTTGCTGACAAACGAATAGGTCATAAGGATTTATGAATGGCTATTATTGGCCAACAATTTTTAGGGATGCAAAGAAACATGTTCAGGCTTGAGATAGTTTCCAGAGGATGGGCCATACAAACAAACTAGATGAGATGCCTCTTCAACCACCACTTGTGGTTGAACCTTTTGAGAGATGGGCCTTGGATTTTGTAGGGCCTATCAACCCTCCCTCAAAGCGTGAATTTTACATCTTAGTTTGCACCGATTATATGAAAAAAATAGGTGGAGGCTGTAGCTTTGGTCAAGGCCAATGAAAAGGTTGTAATAGATTTCTTATATGGAGAAATCTTCACCCATTTTGGAGTACCCAAAAAGATAGTTACAGATGGAGGACCGCAGTTTGTGTCTCGCAAACTAGAAGCTCTGTTACAAAAATATCACATTCAGCACATAATATCCTCACCTTATCATCCATAGGCCAATGACCAAGTGGAAAGTACCAACAAGGTAATTGAGGCCATCCTGACAAAAACAATCAGGATCCATTGTGGAGACTGGGCTGACAGACTTCTCGAGGCATTGTGGGGCGCATATCGCACGACATGGCGCAATACCACGGGCTTCTCCCCATATGAATTGGTGTTTGGTAAGAACGCTATCTTTCACATTGAATTTGAAATTAAAACCTTAAAGACAACTGTAGAGGAAAACTTAGACTTAACAGAAGCTCAGAGGAATAGATTGGATCAGGTAAATGAACTGGATGAGAAACGCACAGCTGCTGTGCATCAGACGACATTAATTCAACAACAGTGTTCTAAGTGGCATGATTGGTTCATAAAGAAGAAATTCTTATGTGAAGGAGACTCGGTATCATTTTATTCAAGATTCAAGAGGGAATTTGAAGGTAAGTTGCGCACAAGATGGTTGGGACCCTACCAAATAGACAAAGTGTTTGACAATGGCACAGTTCGCCTGGTTACTATTGATGAAAAACAAATGCCATTATTCGCTAATGGTCACAGGCTGTGACTGTAACATAAGCTGATTTCAAAGGATGCATTCATTTCATGTGTTGCAGCTGATCCATATTTTGAGTTAACTCAGGGGTAGGAATTTTTCTCTGCTCTTGTGAATTCTTAAAGAACACTACAATTTCCACACAGGAATTTGTACATAAATAAAATTGTTGTTTTATTTTTGTTTTTATTTTTATTTTCTCTTATGCTTTATTGATTTTATTTTGAAGAATGTATATAGGAATCTATTTGAGGAGCAGTGGTCATGACTGGGCCAAATGATTGCAGGCCCCTTAACTTGTTTTCATGTTATGAATAACTCCTTGATGAAGATGAACAATTCAATAGTGGAAGCTAATCAACTGAAGATTTTCCCATTTTCCCATTTTTTACAGCTGTAACTCTGCCGGACTTACCCTATTAACCAGCTGCCACTCTGCTAAACTCCACCAATTTCTCTATTTTCACAGTTGTGACTCCACTATTTTTGTCCTGTTTTCCAGCTGCGACTCTGCCAATTTTTGCCAATTCCCTACTCTCGCATCTGTGACTCCACTATATTTGTCCTATTTTCCAGCTGCGACTCTGCCAAATTCCATCGATTTCTCTACTTTCACAGTTGTGACTCTACTATATTTGTCCTATTCTCCAGCTGTGACTCCACCAAATCTTTTTCGATTTCTTTATTTTCCGCAGCTATGACTCTGCCAGATTTTTCCTATTCTCTAGCTTGGACTCCTCCAGATTTTTCCAATTTCTCTATTTTCGGAGCCGTGAATCTGCTATATCTGCTCTACTTTCCAGCTGTGATTCTCCAAAATTCTATCTATTTTTCCTATAATTGCAATTGTGACTCCTCCTAATTTATCCATAAACCAGCTACGACTCCACTATATTTTGCTTATCTTTCCTATTTTCACAGCTATGACTTCCCCATAATTGTCCATAAAACAACTGTGAATCCATCAGATTCATCCATAAATCTCACCGATAGCTCCAACTATAGTTCCTCCAAGGATGAAAACATGGCTATTGATTTTCCATGGGCTCCAACCAACCTAGATGTACTTGTCGATCAAAGAGGTGTGGGTAAGATCGTAGCAATGCATGCACAATTAGGTTTTCAATTGATGGCTACAATGATACATTGAATCATTATGGAAAGTCATGATTCATCTTATATTGTGAAGGTACGGATTCTGACCACTTACATGATTAGGAATAAATTGGATTTAATGAAATGGATCATACTCTGTCTTTTGTACCTATTAGCAAACCCGTACCCACTTAACTATCAATCAATCTGTCTGGATTTGTACATTGGTTATTACATGACCGTCACCTTTTTTTCCTAATATTTTCCAAATCTTTCCATTAATTCACTTATCATAAGTGCATTAACTTTCCTAAAATACCCAATCTTGACCTTGGTTGTTCGTTGAATGTTCCTATGATGCAGCTTCCACTTCTGGACCTATAACTTCATGATTCGATAGAAGAACAAAGAAGGAGAGGTAATATGGGTATACTAGCCCAACATGAACCTAGTAATAAAGGGGCTGTGCATAGGAACGTAGAGGTATTCGCTACTTTTGAAGCGACTAGATGGACTGAATATTTTGAATGCATGAGTGATTTTCACATAGAAATAGCCTTATAGTTTGCCCTCAACTTGACAGATACCCATTCAGAGGTCAGGGGGATGCACATAGAATCCACAGAAGAAATTGTGGCCAAGGTTACTGGGTTACCTCAAGTAGGAAGGACCTGGTTTGAACGAAGAACCCACAATGTGACTATAGTACAGGATTTTACTATAGCTGGTGAATGGGTTCGTCAAGGAAGGCGTGGGATAGCACTAAAATCATTACCCCATCCTTGGAATGAAGTGGCAGTCTTCTTGAAGAAATATATCACCTGTCAAGGTAGGTACCAAACTGTCTACTACTCTGAATTTCCCTTGTTATCTCATCTATGCCACAGGAATCTAGTCAATATTCCATTTTATTTGTTTAAAACCCTACACTACATGGTGGGGCTTGTAAGAATAGTTCGACACCCACTTTCTTCTCTTACCAACCATGGCCTAGTTAAACTACTTATCTTAAGGGCCTTAGCACAACAGAACTGAAACTGGGCAGAGTTCACTGCTTAGCTCGGGATATTTTGGGGACCACCTCAGTTGGGTGGTGTTGAAGTAAAAGAGGAGGACCGGAGTCCCTCACATTCAGCTGGGGGGGGAGGGGAGATGAGACAGGGTCAGATCAAAGCCAAAATAATGAGGAGGGAGGATTGGAGGAGGCTACAATAGTAGCAAACCCTATAGAGGGATTAGTTATTATGGAAGCTTTAGTAGCAGAAGCTGAGACTGGAGTAGCATTGGATGTTGCAGCAGTGGAATCTGAGGCCATGGAAGCTACAATGGTGGGAGTAGAGATGTAGATCTTTACCATTGAATCTTCCCCTCAGTGTAGGGGAAATTTAATTGAAGAAGAGATTGAGGTGGAAGAGACAAGAAAATATGATGAATTGGGAGATATTCCTTCTTTACCAGTTGCAGAGTTAGAAACCCCTGTACCACATAGAAAAAGAAGAAGATTTAAGGAGGAAGATGAGTCATCACAATAGGTGAAGAGAAGGAGAACCAGGTTTGTCACAACAACATAAGTGGCACAGGAAATATGGGAAAACATTGAAACAAATATTGAATTTCCCATTTTGACACCTTGGTCAAATGTTGTTCCACAAGAACCTATTGCAGAAGAGCCACAAATTGAAGTTTTTTTGTATGAGAATGGCCTTCTGAAATATGCTTCGGAGAGAACTAGAAAATTGGAAAGAAGCAGGAAAAAAGAAGGTCGAGAGAAGAATAGATACATTGGTAGAGTCTGTAAATAAATTGGAGGGTTCACCTCTTGTTGAGGGAGAAGAAGAATAGGAAAAAGCGGTGTGCCTAGAGTGTGGTGAAATTTTTAACCATCCAGGATATAAAGTCACAGTGCGGGATTTCTTTACACAAAAAACTGCACAAACAATTGAAGAAGAAAAAGAAGCACTTACAGTGGAGCCAAGGGAGGAAAATGAAACAAAATTTGATATGATCCCTGATTTGGAATTAGGGGAAGATGAACAAATGCAATCCCATCCATCAAGGGATACTGAAATATTCTTGGATCAGTCTCATTCTCCAAGAGACATTGAAGTCACTCAGGAGCAACCTCAGCAGTTGGAAAGAATTGGGAAACAGGATGTTTCCACACAAGAAACAACATATTCAAAATTCTTTGTTGATGATGCCTTTAAATTGGAAGAAAATGAGCAAGAAGTAGATAAAATTTCTGACCAGAATCTACAAGATTTTGATGAGACTCTAGGGAAGTCTCAAAACAAGGAAGAGGATGTTGTTATACAAGTCTCAAGACACATAACTCATCCAGGAAGAGTCTCAATAGGAAGAGGATGCTGTTAGACAAGAACCAACATCCCCAAAATTATCTCAGAAAAATTATCTCAGAAGGGCCATTAGAGAATTAAGGGAAAATGGGCAAAGGAGTTGATTTTCCAAAGGTTTCGATGGGAGTAGGTGCAAAACGAGTTGAATAAATTCAAGTCCATGCAGAAAGAGAAGGATCAAATGTACGCTCTCTCCCGTGAATTGATGAGCTCTATATGTCCACCCCCTCCTACCTGGTGTTCTTGTATGAACAAATGAACCCGTTCAAATTAAAATCCCTAAAGGAGGGAAGATCTTATTAGCTGACTCCCTCTGCCCAGTTCTTGGATACTTTTATGGAGAGCAGCTTCAATGAACAGAACCTGTTATGTCAGCTTTATTTGCATGATATGGCTTGTCCTATGGACATTTTATCTAATCCTACTCCTTACTTGGGATATTTTCAATTGAGAGCCTTTGTCTCTTTCATTAATAATCATGTATAGTGGGAGAATTCTTTTCATACAATTTCTTAGAATGAGGCCAACTCCAATTTGTGGATTAGGAGTGAACCTCAATCTCCTTAGTTTCTCCTCACACTCCATGGAAGGAGGCTTGTATATCCTATGAAAACTCAATAGTTGAGGGAACTACAAGGAAGGGTTATCTCCACCTATGTTGACCAGATCTCCAAGCAGCAACATCTTTCCCTTGAATGTAGTAAGCACATATGGCAGACTTATTCTTCAACTTTAAAGAAAAGGGACCCTTATTGTTTCAAAATGTTTAAATAGGCTCTCATGAGGGTGGAAGGATATGTTGATTGCATGAAGAAGTGTGGATTTCACTAGATGGGACTCATATATAAGTTTCGACTTATATGGTGGCCAGCAAGGCCATACAAGGATGATTTTACACTGACAAAGGCAGAGGAGAAGAAATGCTAGAAATACTGAGCTTCCTGCAAGGGATACATGGATGAGGGTGAATTACCTGAAAGCTCCTACAATTTTTCCTCTCTCCATGAATGAGGCCCATATTTAGATTCACAATAGTGGAATTTGTTGCATGAGGACATGCAACTAGATAGGTGGGGGGAGATGTTGGGCCCTGAAATAACCTCTTTTTTCCCATACCCAGTATACCTTTTTTCTTTGTCCTACTTCACTTATGCACATCAGATAGACATTTTTCCTCACATTGAGCTTAAATTCTTAACCTCTTGGTTAGAACTCCGTGTTTCGAATTATGCTAATATGTATTGACTTTACAAAGATAGATCAACCTTGAGGAACATAGGTGTAGCAACCTGCTTGGTCTGGAGAGAAAATGAATATTCGGTATCAACTGTTACTTATCTGTCCCATCTCTATACATTGGACATGAACAGAGATTATTCTTCCACGTGGCGACTGCAACAGTGCATTGCTACTTAAGGCATAGATGCCTTAGACAGGGTATCTTCCATTTAATTTATTCTGTTTGATCTATTCACGGACAGAATCACAACACTCCCAATATTCCCTATATCCATTTAATCTCGCTCACAACTGTAACAACTTGTTGTAACAAGGAATCCTGAATATCGTAGATCTTCATGGCTACCTGATATTAGTGGGTGATGATCATTCTATTCATGTATAAATATGGAAAGGAAATATGGGGTTGGTTGATTATTATCATAGGGTGTAACCTATGACAGAGAGATGTAACTGTACTTTGTCATTTTAGTACAAGGAGTGGGATTGTTCATATTTATGTGTCTTAATTTGTGTTAGTTCCAATGTCTCTGTTCGTAGGCTGGTCCCGCCTTCCCACAGAGATTGCCGAGTTAATTATATGTTTTGATTATTTTATTTGTGTGGTGTGGAAATTATAGTAGAGGCATTTACATTTAGTTGCAACAGCAATGGTTTTTCATTGGGTTTCCTTTGATAGTTAATGTTTGCATTCCTATTAAGCTACAAATGTGTGGTGTGACAGTCGACTGTGTAGGATAGTTTCTATTATGCATGTGTGCCAATAGCTGTTGCAGTCAAGCTCAGCTCTAGTTCCTTTTTGTTACTTATCTTTCTTAGGTTTGCTAATTTAGTCAGATTATGGTTTAGAGTTTTTTGGTTCAATTACTATTGTTTCCAATTCCTAAGTTAGTTGAATTAAACATGTTATGATTGATTTACTTATGGCATGATACTGTAGGATTTAACTTGCAAAATTAAGTGTAGTTATCTATTCTTAGATTTTTTATTGTTGGATTGATGTTGTAGGAAGGTAATTTAATTTTTGAATTCTTAGATGGGTAAATTAGATTAGTCTTATCCATGAGAAGAGTTTGACTGAGAAGATATAGTAGGATAATCATATCTCATTTATTCAATTAGCTACTTAAGTGTTTATGCATAGATTGTGCTAATTATCTTCCGTGGGTTGACAATTTATATTGAGCATTATGTGTGTTAGTTATAATTAATTAGCTTATAGGGTGACAAACACTATTGAGTTCATAAAACTTGGTTTTTAGTTCTATGTCTAAAATGTGTGAACCATAGTTTTTAGGTTTGTGGTTTGTAGTTCATGAAACCCTATCTATGTTGTAGAGCATGTACATATCTTCTAGGTATTTGGTCTACTAGTTTCTAGTTGAGTGAGACTAACAAATATAATGATATAAACCTAATGAGTTCATAAACCCTAGTTTGTAGTTCTATGACTAAATTTGTGAACCATAGCTTTTAAGTTTGTGGTTTGTAGTTCAATAAACCCTATATTTATTGACTTCATTCTTATATATTAGGTATATGGTCTAAGTTTATTTACATACGTATATGGTCCTAGTTTGTAGATGTATGTGCAAATTTGTAAACCTTATTTTTTAGGTTTGTGGTTTGTAGTTCATGAAACCCTATTTTTTTTCTATTTGTGCATGTAGTTTAGGTATATGGTCTAAATATTTATACATAAGTGAGACTAACATAGCACATTTTTTTCCTTGGAAAAAAAACATAATTTGATATCTTCCGAATTGTAACAAAATTACATTTTGTAGATATACATTCGTGTATATTTTGAGAATAATAACTGTGAATACACACACACAAAGTCTTGAAGAACAAAACATCTTCCATGACCTATCCAAATTAATACACAAGTATTACGAAACTGTCTTAAAAAACTATTCCTACATTAATGAATAGACAGAGTTCCAACTTGTACCGTATCTCAAAAAGACTAACATAGCACATGATCTCTATGTATGTCAATTTATAAACCCTAGTTTTTAGGTTTATGGTTTGTAGTTTTTGAAACCCTGGTTTTTTTGTTATTGTCTCTTATAGCTTAGGTATATGGTCTAAGTGGTTCTACATAAGAGAGACTAAAATAATACATCATCTCTATGTATGGGAATTTCTTTCAATGCATGAAACACTAATTAGCTATATACTTGTAATTCTTGTATGAGTTTTTACTTCTAATTCATACAATTATGTGTTTCTACTTATAATTCATGAAACTATAGTTTCTTTGTTGTAGTGTAGGTACATAGCTTGTAGGTATATGGTAGATTGTTTTCTAGGTAATGTTATGCTAGGATACCAATGAAGTTGACGGTTCCTCAATCCGACCTCTGATTGCCTAGTTATGTCGAGTTGAAAGTCACATGAAAATGTCGTTCAGGGACACTTGGTGACTCTTAGTCCAGGAGCGAAAAACAAAACAGAGTAGCACTATTGCATGCCATTGGATCCAAAACGTGTGTATGGGAAATGACGATATGGTAACATTACCAATACTAGAAAGGTGGAGGGTTTTGTAGAGTTGATCCGCCAATGCGAGAGTTTCATTGAAGGAAACTGAGCAAAACCCTAATTTACGAAATCGATGCACAATTAAGTCACTGGGCCATGAAAATGCAATGGAGAGCCCCCGTAGAGGTAATGGAATGCTAAGAGACCAATGGAGTCAATGGTTCATTGATCCGACCTTCAATTGCGATTTATGTCGAGTTGAAAGTCGCATGAAAATGTCATTCAGGGACACTTGGTGACTCTCAGTATGGAATAAAAAAATCAAATAGAGCAACAATAATGCATGCCGTTAGCTCCAGTGAGTGTGCATGGGAAATGATGATATGGGAACACTACCAATGTCGAAATGGTGGATGGTTCTATAGAGTTGACCCACGAATGTGAGAGTTGCATTAAAGGAAACTAAGCAAAACCCTAGTTTACAAAACTGATGCACAATGAAGTCATTAGGCCATACAAACATAGTGGAGAAGCCCCCCTAGAGGTAATGGCATGCCAGGAGACCAACAGAGTCAACGTTTCATCGATACTACCTTCGGTTGTCGAGTTACATCGAGTTGAAAGTCGCATGAAAATGTCGTTTAGGGACACTTGGTGACTCTCAGTCTGGAAGCAAAAAACCAAATAGAGTAGTAAGATTGCATGCCGTTAGCTCCGGTGAGTGTGCATGGGAAATGATGATATGGGAACACTACCAATGTCAAAATGGTGGATGGTTCTATAGATTTGACCTACCAATGTGAGAGTTGCATTGAAGGAAACTGAGCAAAACCCTAGTTTACAAAACTGATGCACAATGAAGTCATTAGGCCATACAAACATAGTGGAGAGGCCCCCCTAGAGGTAATGGCATGCCAGGAGACCAACAGAGTCAACGTTTCATTGATACTACCTTCGGTTGTCGAGTTACATCGAGTTGAAAGTCACATGAAAATGTCATTCAAGGACACTTGGTGACTCTCGGTTTGGGAGCGAAAAACAAAACAAAGCAGCAATATTGCATGTCATTGGCTCCAATAAGTTTATATGGGAAATGTCAATATGGTAACACTACCAATACTAGAATAGTGGAGGGTTCTGCAGAGTTGACCCACCAATGTGAGAGTTGCATTAAAGGAAATTGAGCAAAACCTTAGTTTACAAAACCGATGCACAATGAAGTCACTGGGCCATGCAAACATGGTAGAGAGGCCCCCTTAGAGGTAATGGCATTCCAAGAGACCAACAAAGTCGACGGTTCATCGATCCTAGCTCCGTTTTTCGAGTTATGTCGAGTTGCAAGTCGCATGAAAATGTCGTTCAGGGACACTTGGTGACTCTTATTCCAAGAGCGAAAAAAAATGGAGCAGCAAGATTACATGCCGTTGGCTTCGACAAGTGTGTATCAGAAATTATGATATGGGAACGCCAATACTGTCATGGTGGAGTGTTTTACAGAGTTGGCCCACCAATGTGAGAGTTGTATTGAAGGAAACTGAGAAATACCCTAATTTATGAAATTAATGAATAATGAAGTCACTGGGACATGAAAATGTGATGGAGAAGTCCCCCCAGAGGTAATGGCATTCCAGGAGACCAACAAAATCGAATATTCATCGATCTAACCTCGGGTTACCGAGTTATGTCAAGTTGAAAGTCGCATGAAAATGGGGTCCATTCAATCCTAGAAGCGATGCACTGACCCTGCAAAATCCTATGTCAGGTGGCCGGGGGTGGATTTCCCATGTCAACCACTCCCAAACACACCTGCAAGAGATGACGGAATTGAAAATCACCACCTGGTTTGGTTTTTGGACCTCGACCTTGAATTGGCTCAGGCGTCCCTGAACGGCTTTTGCAGGCCTACTGCAACTCGCCATAGAAAATTGAATGGGGATCCGATTGATGAATAGTCAGTTCCATTAGGATCATGGCATGGTATTATGGCCAAGTTATCCTCCCCATTGACTCCACATGGCTTTGGCATGCCTCAAGGACATATTTTACAAACTAGGGTTTTTCCCTAGTGGGCTCCATGCAAACCTCGAAACGATGCACCGACCCAGTAAAAACCTGTGCTGAGTGGATGGGGGTATCTTTCCCATGGATTCCATTCCCAAACACACTTATATAATTTGACGTATTCATAAATATCCACCCATTTTGGTTTTTGGACCCCAAACTTGAATTGACCTAGGCATCCGTGAATGACTTTTGCAAGCCTATTGCAACTCGCCATAGAACCTTGATTGAGGCTTAGACCGACAAACCGTTGGTTTCCTTGTGATCGTGCATGATATTATGTCCAAGGTGGCCTTCCCTCTGACTCTTCATGGCTCGGGAATGCCTCCAGGCCATATTTTGCAAAATGGGGTTTCGCCCTAGTGGGTTCCATGTAACCCTAGCAATGGTGAACCGACCCTGCAAAACCCTATGTCAAGTAGCTGGGGGTGGCCTGCCCATGGCGACCATGCCCAAACACACCTGCAAGATCTGACGGATTCAAAAATCGCCACTTGGTTTGGTTTTTGGAACACAGCCTTGACTTGGCCTAGGTATCTTTGAATGGCTTTTGCAGGCCTACTACAACTCACCATAGAATGTTGATCAGGGTTCTGATTGATGAACCATTGGTTTTTTTTCAATCATGGCACAATATTATATCTAGGGTGGCCTTTGGTGTGACTCTGCACGGCCCAAGCATGCCTCCAGGACAGATTATGCAAACTAGGGTTTCGCCCCAGTGGGTTCCATGCAACCCTGGAAACGGTGCACCAGCCCTGCCCATGCATCATTGTGCGTGTGAACTACATTGTGCAAGTTGAAGGAGGAGTGGTAAGAGATATAACTAGTTATCTCATAGAAGTTTTCGAACGTTTAGGGTAGGAGTGGTAGAACGTTAGGCTAATGTGGTAGTGTAAAAGGAGTGTAAGCGCAATTACCCAATCTCATTCAATATAGCCATCTGGATTCTCATTGTTTCTAATTGTCTCCATCAATCTCTTGTGCTCTGAATGAGGTAAGAATTAATGTACCTTAGTCGATTTCTTGTTTGACATTGTCTGTAGATGGATGTTCGTGCCAACAATCAATTTTGTGAAGTGATAGACCACAACTCGTATGAACTGAATCTGCGAGGGATGTATTTACGTATAATTTCTTCTAATTCCATATTTTGAGAGCTTTTATTGGAGAGAACTGTGAATAAAGTGTATGGTTGGCCAAGAAAAGGTCACGGCCACCTGAAAGGAATTGTCAGACAACAGTTCTCATAGAATTTGTAACCCCAAGTTTGATGTGCCTTTTAACTTCTCATGGTTTTCTTTTCATTTTGGGCCTCCAATCCAGAATTCTCAGAATCGCTTGCCATTTTGCATGCTTCTTTTCCATCCTTTCCGAGATTTTATCAGACTTATCATTATCACCATCCTCTTCAAACTCGGTACTCTTTTTACTTTTCACATTTTCATCTTTCCAAATGACACCAGTGCCACTGCACTATCAAGTGAATTCAAACCCAACACTTTTGGCAGCTCTTTCCCATCACAGTTGCAAATTATGTTGTTTTTTACACCCATTTGATGAATATTCATCGACAAAGATTTGAGTCTCTAGTTTTTCAATTCATTAGCATATATTATTCCTGTGTTCTTCATAAGAGCAGCAATATATGTAGTTTTGCCTCTAGGTTTAGTAGCAATATTCTAAAACTTGCTCTCTCTCTTGAGGAGTGAATGCCATCAATGGAAAGAATGAGCTAGCACTTTAGAACATTGTAATGGCCAGCCATGTACTCTGGAGTAGCACCTATAGGAACTTGAGAATCATATACGGTCAACCCAACCTTGGACCATTTACCCAAAGGATCAAGATTCAATCAAACAGAGCATGTATTGATAGTGTATAGAATTTTTACCAAATGTCACCAATAGTGTATATATTGACATCAATTCCAATAAATCCATCTTCCATATTACCAACAATCTCCCCCTTTGGCATTGATGGAAATACTCTATAATGCTCTTCATTTCTCCCCCTTTGACATCAAGGAAAAAGGGCTAATAGGCTCCCCCTGATAGCAATCACTATCTCCCCCTATCCAGATGCATCACATTCTTTTTGTTTTAATTTGGAGAGGGAATTACTCCTAGCTTTTGTCTAAGATGCTCAAACACATCCTTGTTCAAAGGCTTAGTAAATATGTCTGCCACTTGTTCCTGTGTCAGAATATTTTCAAGTCTGATATTCTTGCTTGCAGCTTGCTCTCTTAAATAGTGATATTTTATAGGAATATGTTTTTCCTTGGAGTGTTGGACAGGGTTTTTGGACAAACTTATGGAACTTTTGTTGTCACAATGGATGATAGTGGGTTCTTCAAACACAACCTTAATATCTTGTAGAATTTGTTTTATCCACTCGACCTATGTGCAACACTCTGCTACTGTAATGTACTCTGCTTCGGTGGTGGATAGGGAGATTGAGGTCTATTTTTTTACTTATCCAAGAGACATGTGATTCTCCTAAGAAAAAGGCTCCTCCACTTGTGCTCTTCCTATCATATACATAGCCAGCCCAGTATGCATCTGGATAGGCTTTTAGGGAGAATGTGTTCTTGCTAGGGTACCATAATTCAAGATCTATGGTTCCTTTTAAATACCTGAAGATTGTTTTTACAGCTTGAACATGGATTTTTTTTGGTGCATCTTGAAATCTAGCCACCATTCCAACAGCTTGCTTGACATCTGGGCTGGAGGCTGTTAATATAGTAGACTCCTAATCATGGATCTATAATGTTTTGGATCTACATCCTTGGATTCATCTTATTTTCTTAATTTGTATCCTACTGTCATAGGTGTATAAACATGCCTACAGTCCTCTAGCTGAAATATTTTCAACATATCTTTAATATACTTGGACTGATGAATAAAGATTCCCTTTTTGTACTGTACTATTTGTAATTCTAGAAAGAAATTCATTTCACCAAGAAAAGACATTTCAAATTCTTGTTGCATTCTCTTAGCAAAATCCTCACTCAACTTTTCATCATCACTTATGAATATAATATCATCAACATACACGTCTACAATTATCAGGATATCATCAATAATTTTACAATAGAAATTACAATCTGCTGATCCTCTTTTGAAGCCTTGTGTTTGCATATATGATTCCAGCCTTGCATACCATGCTCTGGGTGCTTGTTTTAACCCATATAGTGTTTTCTTTAGTTTACAGACATAGTCTCTTTTGTTATATAATTGAAATCCTTATGGCTGCTCAATATATACTTATTCTTCTAAGTTTCCATTGAGAAAGGCTGACTTGACATCCATCTGATATACCTTAAATTTTTTTGTAACTGGAAAAAGCTAAGAACATCCTAATTGCCTCTAATCTGACCATAGGTGCAAATGTTTCTTCAAAATCTACTCCTTCAACCTGAGCATATCCTTTGCATACTAATCTAGATTTGTTCCTGATTACTGTCCCATCTTCATTTACTTTGTTTTTAAACACCCATTTAGTTCCAATAACATTCTTATTTTTTGGTCTTGGAACCAATTCTCAAGTTTGATTTTTTTCAATTTGGTTCAATTATTCATTCATAGATTTGACCCAATTCTCATCTTTACATGCTTCCTTGATTGATCTAGGATCAATGTGTGATAAAAGTGTAATTTCTGTCTGATATAACACTTGTCTTCTTGTCTGCACTCCAGTGCTTTTATTTCCAATAATCAAGTCTTCAGGATAATTTATTTGAATTATTCTTGAGGGTGTCTTTATGTCTCTTCTTGGGGATTCTTCCTTTATCTCTTCTTCTCGAATATCTTCCTCTTCTTCTTTGGTATCTATTTCATATTCTTCTGTCTCTTTCGTTTCTTCTATATCTGCTTGTATATCAACTAGCTGATCATTATCTTCATATCTGTTTTCCAGTACAGTCTCTCGATATTTGATTTTCTTTGTTTTTAAATCATCAAATTTAACATATGCACTCTCAATAGTTTTATTTAGTTTGAAATTATAGCATTTGTATTCCTTCTTGGTAGGAGAGTATCCAAGAAATATGCCTTCATCAGATCTAGCATCAAATTTTCTGAGATTCTCATCTACCCTTTTGATGTAACATTTACTTCCAAATAACTTGAAATATTTTACTGAAGGAGCTCTTTAATACCATAGCTCATAAGGAGTTTTATTGCTGTTGATCCTGAGATGACCTCTATTTAATATATATACAACCGTGCTTCCAAATTCTCTAGTCCAATATCCATCAAACAATTTTGCTTCATTGAGCATGGTCCTTGTAGCCTCCTGGACTGTTCTATTCCTTCTCTCAGCAATCCCATTTTACTGAAATGTTCTGGCAGGAGAAAGTTGTCTCTTAATTCCATGGGATTCACAAAAGATATTAAACTCCTTTGAGGTGAACTCACCGCCATTGTCGGATCTAAGACATTTGATTTTTTACTATGTTTCATTTTCAACAAAAGTTTTAAATATTTTGAATTTGTTAAATGCTTCTGATTTTTCTGAGGAAAAATAGCCAAGCTATTCTAGTAAAATCATCGATGAACAACATGAAGTAGGACTCTCCTTGCAAACATTTGGTCCTTGTAGGTCCACAAAGGACAGAGTGAACCATCTCTAAAGGTTTTGAGGTTGAGTATTCTTTTGTTTTGAATCTAACTCTTGTTTGCTTCCCTAGTTGACAATGTCTACATATGGGATTTGAAGGTTTTTTAATTTTTGGCAAGTTTCTTACTGCCTCAAGATTACTATTTTTTACTAAATTATCAAAATTGATGTTCCCCATCCTCCTATGCCATAGCCAACTTTCATCCATTACATTTAAATGACATTCCTCATGCATTTGTGTGTTTAGAATGTATACATTCTCGGAAGTTCTAGGAGTAGTACCAACCAACCTTCCTGAATTCTTTCTTCTAATCTCACATTTCTGAGAAGCAAAGATGAAAATATGTCCATGATCATAGGTTTGGATGACACTTAATAAACTAGGCTTCAATTTTTCAACTAGCAACACATTTTTAGCTTTGTCTTTTCCCAAATTCAGAGTGCCTTTTCCTAGAATGTTACCTGAAGCATTGTCACTAAATGTGACTTTTCCGTTATGTTGTTTTAAGTTCAAGAATTTTTTCTCGTCTCTTCTCATGTGTTTTGAACAACCACTGTCGACATACTAGAGATCTCCTTCATTTTGGGCTTTCAAGGCAATAAGACATTTCTTCTTTGATGTTTTTTCTTTCCAAAGCTTCTTATGCTCTCTCAGGTCTTTTGGTATTTCTGAGATCTCCATTAGTCTGCAATTTCTTTCTTTATGTGCATAGTTATGGCATTTAAAGTATTCCAAATCTCTTTCTAGCAGAGTTGTCAAGAGGTTATAATTTCTGCTCTTGACTTGATGAATTGTTTGGTTGTTTTTAAGGTTATAGTTCTTGCTCCTCAAGTTTTTACTTCCATATGCTCTACAGTTAATTTCTTTGCATCCAAAGTTAGAGCATGAAAAGCAATAACCAAATAAAATGTGAGGATACTTGTTTCGATAACTTTTTTGTGAGGTTGTCTTGTATTCCTTCTTTATGGGTAAGGGTAATTTTTTGGAGTTCTGATTATTGTTTGCCTTTTCTTCATCTTTCTTCTTGACTGGACTGAGGAGAGTGGCTGCATAATGTTTTGAGTTGCCTTGGTTTTCAAATGGTGAATAACCTATTCCATTTTTGTTACATGGACCCCTTTGTGTGATTATAATCTCATCCAAGATCTTAGAGTTGTTTTCATATTTCATTTGGACATGTTTTGTATCTAGTTCTTTCCTTAGGAGAGCTAATTCTGCTTCAAATCTTTCACAGGTCATTTGTTTTTCTTTAAGAGATTTGAACAGACTTTCCTCTATCTTGCTTGCTTCTAGAATTTTATCCTTCAGGTTGCTCATGATTTTGTCCATCTCTTTATTCTTTTGTTCATGTTTTTCTTTCTGTTCAACTATAAAACTTTTCAGCTCTCTATATTTGTGTTTGTATTTTCTTAGTTCATCAAATCCTACTAAGAAGTTCTTCTTTCATATCTTCTTTGTCTTTTGACTCTTCCACATTCTCAATTTATTCAATGCCCAAAAAGCACTTCTTCATCACCATCACTAAACTCAGATGAACTGTTGTTCTCTTCTTTTCAGTAGAAATTCTTTTTTCTTTGTAATTCTTTTTATAGTGGGATTTTCCCTTTTTCCAGTATTGTTTATTTTTGTCATCTTCATCTTCAGAATCCTTATTGGAATAAGGACACTGAGCTGCAAAGTTCCCAACTTTTCCACAATTAAAATATTTGAAAGAAAGTTTTCCTTTGTACTTCCCTGATCCTTTCCGAAGCTTTTTAATAAAATTGGCTTCTTCTACATCAGATTCTTCGTGATGGTTGTCATGAGATGTTTGCTTCTGATTTTTTGTTTTCTTAGTCACTTTGAAGGCTGCTTCTTCTTTTGAAGATTTATCAATGCCTAGTCTTAGCTCGTAGGCTGTGAGAATTCCATAAAATTCATCCATGGTAAGTTCTTCTAGCTTCTCTCGGTCTTCAAGAGTGGATACTTTGGGATTGTATTCTATAGGGAGTGTTCTTAGTACCTTTTCAACTAGCTCACTATCTAGTATCTCTGCTCCCAAACCTTTGGATGTATTAAAAATACTTTCAATTCTTTGAAAGTACTTTGATATAGTTTCTTCATCCCTCATTTTTAGACTCTCATATTGTACATTAAAGGATTGAAGTTTTTCCTTCTTTACTTTGGAATCTCCTACATATAGGGTTTCCAATTTGTCCCAGAGCTCTTTTGCACTCGTACATGTTAGTAGTTTTGCAAGGATCTTTTTACTCACTCCGGCTTGTAATGTGTTTAAATCTTTTGCATGTTCCCAATACTTCTTCCTTTGTTCTGATTCTGTGGGAGTGAGCTTAGGAACATCATATCCTTCTTCAACTAGTGCCCAAACTTCCATCCCAATAGACATTAGATAGTTTTTCATTCTGATCTTCCAGAAAACAAAGTCTTCACCATCAAATGTGGGAACTTTCATTGATACCTTCATCTGCTGATCCATCCTGATGTATATTACTCTTCCGAGTGATTAAACCCTTTTAGTGAAGAGACTGGCTTGGATACAAATTGTTAGAATATTGGTTAATACTGAGAGGGAGGGTGAATTAGTATTGCTAATTTTTTCCTTTTAACCACTTTTTTAAAACTTTAACAAAAGCATGGAATCAACAAGATACAAAAAACACATAACAACAAGAACAAATAGAACCCAATTTTAACGTGGAATCCCAATAGGGTAAACCACCAACTCATTCTATATTGCAAAATTGTATTTACAAGTTATAATAGAATTCGATCGGCACCAACCAATCAGGATGCACCCGCACCCTTGATTCACTAGCACCAACTGGTAGGAGGCTATGATCCCATGTTTAGTCAATTACGACTGACAAGGAAGCAACAACTCCCTTTCGCAGGAACCGACCTGCCCTAGCACCACCCTGCCACCCTTAAGATATTAAGTCTCCATAAGCTTCTAGGACTGTATCTCTTCCTTTGGCCTTACTTCTTCTTTAAGTAATAAGATGAATAATCGATAGACACTTCCAAACGATGTTTGTTTTCGAAATATATACTTCTCCAAAGGTCGGGTGTATTTTTTAAACAACACACCTTTTCAAAACAATACACCTCCAAAAAAAATGATATTACAATAAAAATAATTTTTTATTTATTTTTAATATATAACTATATATATTATTGTTTTAATTAACCCTTAAAAAATGAGTTTATATTAAAATCATTTTTATTATTAAAAATAAACACATTCATTTAATTAATTAAAACTTTATGTTTTACGAATTTGCATTTAACCTTCATGTTCACAAATGCTTTAGCCACGTCTAATGACTCCTATTCCACATCGACGCCATGTCTTCTACCATCTCAGCTTCATGGTCTGCTATGTTCACAACACCTCCCTGCCACATCGTTATCCTAATCAATGATGGAATTTTCCACGTGTACCAAAAGGTAGGGGGCCGGATAGGTCATCCCGGGCTCCGAGCTAGTGATCTTCTTGTGGAGTCCAAACACCCAAATCCCCCACCATACCTTTGCACTACGTGTTGATATATAAGTGAAACGTTGGGGTAAATAAACCCACAAAACTTCATTTGTGCAACAAATGTGGGATAAATACCATTGTGATACTTGATCTTCACCATCCATTCTTTCGATCAATGGTTGTTGAGTCTTGTCCTTAAAGTGATTAGTAAGCTGAGGAAGCTGCTCCTTCACAAGCATTTCAAATTAAAACAGGTGTTTGTGGAGTAGAGGCAATCCATGGAAATATTGACCTCTAATTTTCCCTCTGCCTTTGAGCAATCGAACGATTGTCCAAAATGCTTCCTCCTCCTTCATGAAAAATAGAAACATGCATGCTATGAACTTCATCCCCTATGTATACCCAACCTCTCTATCATAAACAGAATACTCCTTCAACACATTGTGGAGAGACCTCTGGGAGGGCCCATCTTCCATTTGAAAGAACGCATATGAACTGAATGTGTGAGGGACATCTTTACATATAAATTATTCTAATTCAATATTTTGAGAGCTTTCATTGGAGAAGAACTGTGAATAAATTCCAGAGTTGGCCAAGAAAAGGTCATAGCCACTTGAAAGGAATTTCCAGACAACATTTCTCATAGAATTCGTAACCCCAAGTCTGATGCGCTTTTTAACTTCTCGTGGTTTGCTTTTCATTTTGTGCCTCCAATCCATAATTCTCACAATCGCCTGCCATTTTGCACGCCTCTTTTCCATCCTTTCAAATACTTTATCAAACTTATCATTATCACCATCCTCTTCAAACTCAACACTCCTTTTAGTTTTCACATTTTCTTCTTTCCAAATGACACTAGTTCCACTGCACTATCAATTGAATTCAGACCCAACACTTTTGGAAGCTCTTTGCCATCATAGTTGCAAATTATGTTGTTTGTTACACCCATTCGATGAATATTCATAGACAAAGATTTGAGTCTCGAGTTTTTCAATTCATTAGCATATATTATCCCTTTGTTCTTCATAAGAGCGACAATATATGTAGTTTTTCCTCCATGTGCAACAACAATATTCTAAAACTTGTTCTTTCTCTTGAGGAGTGAGTGTCATCACTGGAAAGAATGAGCTAGCATTTTGCAACATGTAATGGCCAGCCATGTACTCTAGAGTATCACCTATAGGAACTTGAGAATCATATATGGTCAACCCAACCTTGGACCATTTGTTGGAGACATTTACCATCATACATACTCTTTCGGTCAAATTGGCCTAGTTAAACCACTATCCTAAGTTTAATTGACATCAGTGGTGCATTAATTACCATCATCCCAGTCACTCCCATGCCTACCTACAGTCAGGGAGGCTAACTTAGCCTTCTCCTACAATCAAGGAGGCTAACTGGAGCACTCCAAGGGTGATCTGTGTGACATTAATGCACCTAATTGCTAACTGGTGGTTAATTTCAATTCAACCATTCAGTTATAGTCAGTTAAGGTGCCTCCATTCATTAAATATATTATTTAATGATTATTTATTATTATTTAATGAACTGGAGTCAACAAGGCACCTCCACCAACTTCTGATGGTCAGTTCAGCTTCAGTTAACCTCATCAGGGTTCATTGGAGTCATGCAGTACTAGCACTTGATGGTTGGTTTGCTATGACATGTGTTTGATCTCCTTCAGTTGAGATTAATTCATTTATTGCACTCCAACTTCAATTAGGGTTTGGTGAGTCAATTAGGTTTTTGGTCAAGTGGTTAACTGAGTGAGATTGCATGGAAAAGAGTCAGTTAAGCTAGACTCACTCATTGAATTCGAATTGTCCCTTAGCTATTTAAATTCTTCATGGAGTTAAGCCATTGCTCAGCATGGAAATTGTAACCCTTTATTGTTTATTAAATATACAGAGAGGAAACCATTCTATTCCAGTTATTTTCCAATTCATGAGTATTTGTTAATAATTCTTTGATGATTTTGATTCCTAGTTCCTAGATCATGTGCAAGAATTAATATGGTATCAGAGCATACAGCAGGATGAAGAACAATCTCTCAAGAACAATATTTTTGACAGATTTCTCCATGAGAAGTGAGCAATAGCTCAAAATTCCTGCACTGCACCAGAAGCCAAGGATTACCACTCAATATCCCAAGTAAAGAACTTGTTGATCAAGCTTGCTTGATTTACTATGCTGGGTGTGATGAAATCCTAGAATGTGCAGGTTGTCCGACCTTATTTTTCCCTTTCTGTTTTGATTTTCAGGTTTCTACAGGTGAAGCATTCGCTACAGCAAATCCAGATGGCCTCCTCAGTACCTATGTTGACTCCATTCAATTTCCACACATGGAACGATAAAATGGAAAATCAGCTGAAATGCAAAGGACTCTTCAGAGTCACCATGGACACTGAACTTGAGCCTGGATCCGCCATAGAAAAATCAAGATTCTTGAACAAGAAGGATGACGGCTTCGGTTTCTTATGCCTCTCTATTTTTGATGACCTTCTCTTCCATCTTACGGATCTGAAGACACCGAAAGAAATATGGGACAAATTGGAATCTCTGTATGGAAAGCATGATGACATGAGAGTTTATCAACTCGAAAATGAACTCATGTCTCTCCAACCTTCCAATTTCGAGACTCTGAATGAATTCTTTACAAAGTTCAAGCATACTGTTTTTCTCTCGAAGAAATGCAAAGTGGAGAAGGAAGATGATCAGCTCATCCTAGCCATCCTCTCCAAACTCGAGGATGATTATTCAGTTTTTGTTTCTACATTCCGTGCGGGGAAGCTCACAACACCCGGATAGAAGATGCCTACACTCAATGCCTTCATTGAGTCCCTAACTAGTGAACATGACAAGCTTGTCCAGATGGGGATCATCTGATCTTCCTGTAATCAAGCCCTCCATGTATCGGGGCCCAAAGATATGAAGGGTAAAGGAAAGCAGCGGAAAAATCAGAAAACTAAATTTGATGCTCCAAATCCTAGATTTGAAAATCAGCAGCATGATTAATATTCCGGCTCAAGGAAGAACAAAGGAAAAGGGCACAATGGGAAAGAAAAAGTTAGGTTTTCTTACTGTGGGAAGGGTTTTCACCCTGAACATGCCTGCATGAAGAAAAATATTGATGAAGCAACCTCTCTCCTTGAGAGGAATCACATCAATCTTCTGAAGAGCTTTCGGAGGAGAGATCACCAAGATCGGGAACCACAGCATGAGAAAGGTCATGCCCTCATGGCAAGCACTTCGAAGTCCAAATCACTGCTGATTAACAGTGGAGCTTCGAATCACATGATGGCTGAAAAATACTCCTTTTCATCCTTGGAGACCAGGAAATCCATCCCCATCCACTTGGGAGATGACTCCACCATCATTACCAAAGGACAAGGTACTGTAGATCTAGAAAATGTTTTTTTTTTCTAATGTTTTGTATGTACCATCTCTAGTAGCAAATATCCTTAGTGTCTATAAAATGACACATACAGGAATGCCTAAGAGGGTCTCTTTCAGCCCAAATGATGTGGATATAATAGAAATTGCTTCTAGGAAACTCATTGCGAAAGGCCATGCAAATCATCATGCAAAAGCCTATGAGTTCTCTCACTTTGTTGCGGATGCAAAGCCCACCACTTTGCTAACTCATGGAAATGAGGTTAGTAGGCTGTGGCATGAAAGGTTTGGTCATCTTAATTTCAAATATTTGCAGCAATTACAGAAAAACTCCATGGTTGAAGGCCTTCTGGTCATCAAGGCAACCACGGGAGTCTGCAAGGGCTGTGTGATTGGAAAACACCCTGAGCACAAGTTCGATCGGGGGAAGGAAAACCGAGCTACAAGCATATTGGGGCTGATACATTCTGATATCAATGATACAATTCCTGTCACATCCATGAATGGATCAAGGTACATCCTTACCTTTATTGATGATTTTTCAAGGTATACATGGGTTTTGTTTCTCAAAAAGAAATCAGAAGTATGTGAAAAATTTTCTGAATTGAAGGCCTTGATCGAAAATGCCTCTGGGCTTAAGATCAAGATCTTGAGATATGATAATTGAGGGGAGTATGTCAGTAATTATTTTCTGTACATATGCTCCCAAAGTGGTATTCAGGTCCAACATTCAATTCCCTACAATCCCCAGCAGAACGGAGTAGCGGAAAGGAAGAACCGGTCTCTCAAAAAGATGACCACCTGTATGTTGGAGTCAAAGAATCTTGCTGCAAATTTGTGGGATGAAGCAATGCATGTTGCAGCATACATTCAGAATAGGGTGCCACATTCATTATTGAAAGTAAAGACTCCTTTCGAAGCATACTTTGGACACAAGCCAGATGTGTCGAACCTACGAGTGTTTGGGTCCATTGCATGGGACCGAATTCCGCTTGATAAAAGAAGGGCTTTGCAACCGCAGAGCATAGAATGTCTATTTATTGGATATCCTGATGAATCTAAAGGATTCAAGCTTCTGGATATCATCGAGAGAAGTTTCAAGTTCAAGGAGACTCTTCAGGAGGTGGAACTAGAGGAGGAGAAAACTGCTGAAATTCCTTCCTATCCACTGAATATTTGGATGACGAAATTGGGGGTGATGACCCTGATTTGGATCCTCTGATTTCTGATATCAGTGTGCAGAAAACATCAGATACTAAATCAGAACCTGAAGTGCAAAATCATCGTCCTACTTGGGCCCGACAGACACTCTCCTCCGTAGGAGACAACATTGGAAATCCGGATGATCCAAGGAGAAGCCGGTCTGATTTCTAAAGAGAAAGTATTGCACTCTCTTGTTATAATAATTTGGTGTCCAAAAATTGCTATTTGATGATTAGTTCAGATCCAAAATTCTACTACCATGCTCGGAAGGATCTGAGATGGCAAGTTGCCATGGATGAAGAGATGAATTCTCTTCAGAAAAACACTACTTGGGAGCTAGTTCCTCTTCCTCCCGGAAGGAAATTGGTTCAATGCAAGTGGGTGTTTTGGACAAAGGTTGCTGCTGATGGAAGCACCTGAAAATATAAGTCAAGGCTGGTAGAAAAAGGTTTCTCTCAGGTCCAAGGAGTGGACTACCATGAGACCTTTGCACCGGTTGCAAAAATGAACTCCATCCGCCTTGTTTTGGCTATTTCCGCATCCAAGCACTGGGAGGTGCATCACATGGATATTAAGTCAGCCTTTCTGCATGGATATATTCATGAGGAGATATACATGAAGCAGCCTAAGGGTTACATCACTGATCCATCTTTGGTTTTCAAGCTAAAGAAGTCACTATACGGGTTAAAACAGGCCCCAAGAGAGTGGTATTCCAAGATTGATGCTTTCCTTCTCTCGCAAAACTTTCAGAGATGTAGATCAGATCCAAATTTTTATTTACAACAGCATGATGGTCATCTAATTATCATTGTTTTATATTTTGATGACTTACTGATTGCATGTAGCACAATTGCCTCCATTTCAGCCATCAAAACTGCTCTCCACAATGCCTTTGAAATGAGTGATTTGGGGCTTCTAAAACAATTTTTGGGGCTCAAAATCGAGCAAAATTCTGATGGGATTATGGTCACTCAGTCAAAATATATCTCAGACCTATTATTCAAGTTTAACATGGCTGAATGTAGGCCTGCACCATTCCCTTTCCTTTCAGGGATCAGCCTTGAAGAAGGAAAAAGCACACCTCCCATGGACTGCACTATCTATCGATAGCTGATTGATAGCTTGTTGTACTTGACACATTCTAGGCCTGATATATGTTATGCCATGAATGATGTATCAAGATACATGCAACAGCCTCATGATATTCATTGGAAGGCAGCCAAGGGGATCCTCCAGTACATTCAGGGAACCAGGACCTACGACATTCACTATGCTGCAGACTCCCAGCTAGAGCTGGTTGGATACACAGATTTCGATTGGGAGGGTGATTCTATTGATCAGAAGTAAACTTCTGGATATGTATTAATGTTTGGTGGTGTCCCTATTTGCTGGTCAAGCAAAAATCAGGATGCCATAGCACTATCTTCAGCAAAGGCCGAGTATCGAGGAGCGGTGAATGCTTGCATCCAAGCAGTTTGGCTGCAAGGCATTATTTCAGAGTTTGATCTTGGTAGTACTTTGTCCACTGTCCTCTTTTGTGACAACCAGAGTGCTATTAAGATATCCACAGATCCAGTTACCAGGTAGAGGACCAAACATGTAGAGATTCACATGCACGACATCAGGGAGTTAGTGCATGACAAGACTATCATTCTGCAATACTGCCCAACTGATGAGCAGATTGCAGACATATTCACCAAGAGATTTTCAGAAAAGAAGTTCACTTACCTCTGTTCACTATTGGGGGTGAGTTCATCAGGGTGATCCAGACTATTTTCAGTGTTCATCTTGAGGGGGGGTTTTTTCCCACTGGGTTTTCCCTCTTTTCCTCACTTAGTTTGTTTTGAGCACTGTTTTAGTTTCAGCATTGTACAGGGTGACCTATGGCCTTAGTTTCCAGCGCCCTAGCATTTTTATGCATCTATGTTTTCTAACTCTTCTTGCGTATAGCTTAAGGGGGGCTGTTGGAGACGTTTACCATCATACACACTCTTTCGGTCAAATTGGCCTAGTTAAACCACTATCCTAAGTTTAATTGACACCAGTGGTGCATTAATTACCATCATCCCAGTCACTCCCACACCTACCTACAGTCAAGGAGGCTAACTGGAGCACTCCAAGGGTGATCTGTGTGACATTAATGCACCTAATTGCTAACTGGTAGTTAATTTCAGTTCAACCATTCAGTTACAGTCAGTTAAGGCGCCTCCATTCATTAAATATATTATTTAATGATTATTTATTATTATTTAATGAACTGGAGTCAACAAGGCGCCTCCACCAACTTCTGATGGTTAGTTCAGCTTCAGTTAACCTCATCAGGGTTCATTGGAGTCATACAGTACTAGCACTTGATGGTTGGTTTGCTATGACAAGTGTTTGATCTCCTTCAGTTGAGATTAAGACATTTATTGCACTCTAACTTCAGTTAGGGTTTGGTGAGTCAATTAGGGTTTTGGTTAAGTGGTTAACAAAGTGAGATTTCATGGCAAAGAGTCAGTTAAGCTAGACTCACTCATTGAATTAGAATTGTCCCTTAGGTATTCAAATTCTTCATGGAGTTAAGCCATTGCTCAACATAGAAATTGTAACCCTTTATTGTTTATTAAATATACAGAGAGGAAACCATTTTGTTCCAGTTGTTTTCCAATTCATGAGTATTTGTTAATAATTCTTTGATGATTTTGATTCCTAGTTCCTAGATCATGTGCAAGAATTAATACCATTTACCCAAAGGATCAAGATTCACTCAAACAGAGCATGTATTGATAGTGTATATCATTTTTACCAAATGTCACCAATAGTGTATATATTGACATCAATGCCAATAACGCCATCTTCCATATTGCCAACCTTCTGTCCCGTTGGGGAGAACCTATACCCTTTGTAAAGAAGAAGAATGGTACGATGCAAAAGTGCGTTAATTACCTCCAACTTAACAATATGACCATCAAGAACCATTACCAACTCCCTAGGATTGATGACTTGTTCGATCAAGTTGGAGGAGAAAATATCTTTTCAAATATTGACTTGCGATTTGGATACCATCAGGTACGAATTCACGATGAATATATACATAAAATGACCTTTCGAATGTGATACAACCACTACAAGTTTGTATTTATTCCTTTTGGCCTAACCAATGCACTGGCAAAAGTTTATGTGCATGATAAGCAATATATTTAGTAAATACCTAAATAATCTTGTATTGGTATTTATAGATGACATACTAGTTTACTCAAAGAGTAACGAAGAACATGAGGAGCATCTCTACATAGTACTATGGGTGTTACAGTTTTATAGCTCAAAATGACACATCTCTGCTTGTGACCACTTTCCCATGATTCTGTTGCATGTCGACACTTCCATGATGACACTTCATGAAAGTCACTGAAAAAACTCCTAATTTGGAGGACCCATATCTTGAGTTTTGTAACTGCATTTGAATTTATGTCTACACTGTTGGAAATATATTTTAGTTAGCTAAAACTTTCCAGAAGACACCAAAGTATGAAAATGCCCAAAAATACCCCAAAAATGATTATTTCATGTGCATGCGACTTTCCTTAAGGAAACCCACGTACGTATGTGAGTTGCTATATATAATAGTCGTGCACACCTTAAATACACAAATTTCTGCATTGCAACCTGCGTATACCTTCTTGTGTATGTGATTGTTGTTTCTGCAACCTGCGTACACCTCCTGAAAATGCCAAAAATTATGTATTTTGAAATTCATGTAGTTTAGGTAGTTATGCAACTGACTCCTTCAGTTGTAACTACTTTGTCTTTGGCCCTAACTCTTCACTAAGCATATAAATAGAGGTAGGGAGGTCCATGAGAGGGGACTTGAATCTTTGCATCATTATTCTAGAGGAATTGGAGTTCTCTTTTCCCAGACCTTTTCCCTAGAAGCATTCTCCTTGTGTTATAGAGCTTGGAGGATGAGTTCCTTGGAGAAGAGAAGCAGCAGAACCAGATCAAGGTTTTGTGAGGTGCCAAACTTGAAGAAAAGGTATATAGATTAATAAAGATGTGATGTCCTTCTACTTCCCAAGTTATTGTTCAATGTGTGATTGAATCTCTGTTTATGATCATATGATGATGTTAATCAGATCATTGTTTCATGTTTATTTGATTATCATTTCTTTATATGTGGTCATAATGGTTTGAGGACTGTATAATTTGTTTTGTAGGTCTCCTGGAGAGAGAGGAACAAGAGGAGCAAGAAGAAGATTGAAGGGCTACTTGGATCAACCTTCATTTGGCTAAGGTATGAACCATTTTGATCTCTGATCTTGCCTATTTTTACTTACAGAACCATTTGCATCCACCTTTCAAACCTAGTACATTGATGGCCTCTTAAACCCTAACCATAGGAAACTTTCCTTTGGCAACAGAACTGGCGACTCCACTGGGGAGAGCCTTTTCTGTTTGGGGTTTCTTTGTATTTCTTTCAATATTTTGCATTGGTTTCAGGTCTTTGTTGCCACTTAGGAACACTTTATCAGTCTGATAGAACACCTCCCCTGCCTTACTAAGGCAGTTTTTGACCCTTTTTGGGATTTTTTCCACCCATATGCGAGTTGCAGACTGAACAATCACGTGTCTAGTTTGGTACACATGACTTTCTATACTTTCAACCTGTGTATGATATGCGACTTGTTAGTAATACAACCCGCGTGTGCTTATATACGTGACTTGCTGTACTATCAACTTGCATAAGACACGCGACATGTCAGTAGTGAAACTCGTGTATGCCCCTTTAAACAATGTTTTTATCCTCTTTTGTGGTTTTTTCTTCTGTTTGAAGGTTGTTTGGTAGGTCTTTTGGGGTCCTCTATAGGTGCATGAATCTAGGGAGTTAGTACCATTCCTTTTGGTTGTTCTTTATCTATGTGGTGAGTCTTTTTATAGCTTTAGGGTTTCTCTTTGCTCTTTCTCCCTACCCCTTTTCTTGGCATGATTTTTGGCTTATATTTCTGGTCAGCCTCTGTTAGTGATATTTGTCTGAGTTCAAAAGTTTGTTGGTGTTTGTTTCCTTCTTCTTTTGTTGGTTAAATTCACCATGCCAAAATAGTTGACTTGTCTTTTATGCAAGCATTCTTCCCAAGTAGGGTTTATACTGACTTTAGGTCATTCTAGAGTCTGTTTGGTGGTTGTATAGCAAAGTTCCTTTTGCTTTGTTCTTGTTATCTACATACATTTAGTTTGTCGGTAGTTTTTCTTTTACATTTATAAAAGAAAAATAAAAAACACATGTTTGCTTTATATGCATGTAGATTAGGTTTTTAGCATAGATTGCATGGCATATCATTGTTTTTAAAAAAAATAAAAAGAATTTGTTCTTTTGTGACTTTCAAGTTTCTATTTGAAAAAAGAAAGAGAATAGTTTTTGCTTTTTTCATTTCATTTATCTTTGCTTGGTCATTTTGTTTCAACTTTGAGTCAAAATATCACATAAGTTTCATGCCATTTACCCTTTGAATGATATAATTTAAAAATTATTAGTAAGTTTTATTTTATAGGGTCATACACCAACTAGCTCACGATAGACTTGTGGATTAGGGAGTTTTAACTCTCCACAAGTATTAAATTTTAGACATAGTTGTCCAATCACTAGGGAAATCCTCTTCTATGTTGATTGTATCTGGGAAGCTCCTCTAAAACGAGAGTTAGGCACGAGGCCACGTGGAGGCTTGGACTGAGGAGATAACCCTCCGATTCCTTGTCAAAGCGTAGACCAATGTTTTTGTGCATCTGGGGATTTTGTCTTAGACAGGGTTTCGGGCTTTGCTACCCTTCCCATGCATATGAACCAGGCTTACAACTGTCCCCCCAGATTGTCAATATAGTTAAGGTAGCATTTAGCGTCTTTGACATCTACGGTTCATACCCAGGTACATCGAAAGGTTATTCCTGGTTGACCTTGGACGGGCTTGGAAGGTAACCCCTGTAGAAGGTGTGGGAGGGCAGTGGGTGATTCCTTTGGTTGTGCCTAAGAACATCTACAAGGATGCCAACTAACTGTCTATCATATTTCTTTTGGAAAGCGTATCTTATACCTGTTTGTCTGTTTGGATTTAGGAATTTTTTAGTGAGTGCTATGTGGTTTGTCTATACTTAGTCTTCCTTTAGGTGTGTGCTTGGTACTTTTGGTTTCCTGTTGACCTCAGAATTTGTATCCTTGTTTGAAACTATGTCTAACACCCCTTTGAACACCAACCAAGAGATCCCCATGCTCGAAACTCCTTGTACTATTCCTCTCATAGAGAATGTTGGTGTTCCTTTGATGGCCACCTTAAATCTGACTGGATTCACCCTAGGGCTACCGGTGTGGTTGTTTTCCACTCCAACTATCCTGAATGCTCCTAATGATTCTCAATTAAGCTCCTTATATCATGGGCATCAAAACACTGCTTCCCCTTCACCTGTAGTTGATTCTCCTCCTCCTTCTACCTCATGCGGTGAAAGTATTGATACTAGTAACTGGCAATCTAAAAGGAGTAAAAGAAGGAGGAATAGGAAGAAGGAACATAAGAAAGGGGGCACCCATTCAAATTATACAGTTCAAGTTGAACCTCACCACCCATCCTCCACAGTTCATGCTGGGGGAACCTATCCAACCTCTGCAAATCATGTTGGATCTAAGCACTCAACCTATGCAAGTCAAGTTGATCTTCACCATCCAGCCTATGTTGATCATGCTGGTGAGATCCTTCCAATATTTCAAGGTCAAGTCAGATCCAGTCACTTAGCCTCTATTGTTCATGCTGAGGGCACCCGTTCAACCTCTGATGTTTAATTCGAACCTCCTCATCCAACCTCTACAAGTCATGTTGGATCCATCAACCCAGCCTATGAAGTCCATGCTGGGGGCACACACTCAATTGCTGAAAAGCATGTTGATCCTAATTATTCAGCCTATGTTGTTCATGCTGGTGGTGCTTGTCCAACCTTTGCAAGTCATGTTGGACCTAGTATCTCAGCCTCTGTAAGTCATGTTGGGGGCAGTCTCTCAGCCTCTATGGTTCATGCTGAAGACAATCCGTCAGCCACTGCGAATCATGTTGACACTGTTGAAAAGACTAACCGTTCAAAACACAAGCCCAAGTTTCCTTGTAAGCTTTGTGAGGGAGACCACCTTACTTATAAATGCCCTTCTACCATAGAAGTGTGGAGAGTTTGGTTTCATGGTCATCCCATTTTTGAACATCCTAAAGTCTCTCAACAACTAGCCTCTCTTAGTCAGGTTGGACCCAATCACCTAGCCTCTGTAGGTAATGCTAAGAGGAATTAGTCATCCACTGCTACCATGTTGACACCATTGAGAAAACTGGTCATTTGAGGTGAAAACTTAATTTCCCTTATAAGCTGTGCAAGGGAGATCATCTTACTAACCAGTTCCCTACTATCACAGAGGTGCAAAGAGTGTGGTATGAGACTCAAGAATTTCCTTCTCTTGAACAACCTATAGTTTCTCAACAAACTACTCAACCTTTGGTTGATCAAGTGGTTGAACCAATATCAAATTTGGTCGATCCCACTCTTCTTTCTGAGAGTGATCCTGATGTGATTGAAGCAATTTCATATTTGTTCAATCCCACTCTTCCTTCAGAGAGTGACTTTCACGAAGCGGTTGAATCGATTCCATTATCGATCAATCCCACTCTTCCTTTGGAGAATGAAGTGTCTACTAGTCACATTTTCTTCACTGCTGGTTCAGAACTTACTGAACAAGGGTGCACTGAACTCGCTTCGGATCAACCCCCACCAAGCTCTCAGATTGCTTCCTTTGATTGAGATATCCTAGTTGAGCTGTGCCTTCCTTCTGATGCACCTTTCTAGATAAAGGTTAAAGTTGAACCTTACATGATTTCTCATTGTATTGTTGATGAAGGAGCCTCAGTTAGCATCTTCTCTGCTCATGCTTGGCGAGGAATGGGATCTCCCATCCTTGTGTCGACTATTAGTCAGTTACTGACATTTGATAGAAGAACTTGTATAGCCTTGGGAATTCTTTCTCAAACACCTGTTACTTTGGGTGGGAAGACTGTCTTAGTTGACTTCATGGTGATAGAAGACCCCTTGGACTTCAATATGCTCGTTGGATGTGATTATGTCTATGCCATGCAAGCTACGGTGTCAACATTCTTTCATGTGATGTACTTTAATCATGGTGAAGAAATTGTCACTATCCATCAGTTGGATTTTCTTGATCCTTCTCCTGACCTGACTAGAGACTAGGTATTTCCTTTATTAATTCCCAGTGTTTCTGTAGACACTACCCCACCACAGGTGAGCTATGTGGCCTCATGTCCTTTGTATTCAATTGCTACTGGGAAGCTGCCTCTGTTTTCATGCTTAACTTCTCAAGACTTGGTCCCAACAGTTGACCAGATGAGTCATCCTATACAGACCATGGAGCTTGCTCTCCACTCTGTTGATCCATTTGAAAGTTTAGACATGTGTCCTATCTCAGATGATCTCCTTCCTTCGGATGGAGTCTTCCTAGAGGCTTTGATATAGTCTGATCTTCTGTTGGATGTTGGTTTAGTTGTGCCTAAGTCTAACCTTGATTTGCCTAGTAATCATGAGCTTTCTTCTTATGTTGGTCTTGTTGAGTCTTTTGAATCTTTCTTTGAACAACAAGTCAGTGATCCTGATGAGTTTGATTTTTCTTATGAATTTTTCAACTCCTGTGATATTGAGTTTGTTCCTATAGACTCTATATCCCTTGTTGATTTTTTCTCTACCTTTGAGGTTGATATTATTGATTATAAACCCTCATATCTTGGCACTATAGAGTCCTCTTTCGTTGATTCTTCCTTGGCTACATATTTTGTAGAAGATAACAAGGCCACATGTGTTTCTGCCAAAGTGACCTGCATAAGATATTTTCTTATGAATATGATCCTGATGGTGTTGTTTCTTGGAGACAAGATTCTTAGTTGGATTCACAGTTGTTTACTGGCCTCACCTTGTTTTTCAAGTTGTAACTGCATTTTCATGTGCCCTGCTCATGCTTCTGAGCCTGATACTGGCTTCCACGGTTTTAGCTTATTGTATAAGCCCTCATCTTTGTTCTCATCGCTGCTTAGCTTTGTATCATTTTGCCTTTGCAACTTGACACCCTTTACCTTGAGGAGACATTCCCTGAGTGTCCTTATCTTGCTTGATTTCTTTGCATTATGCATAGGTCTGTTCATTGCAATTAGAACTAGTTTCACTTGCCCCTAACACTCATCTCCTTGCATTTAGAGGATTCTTTCTGCTCTCCTTAGAACTCATTAAAAACAGTAAGGAGGCCGTGAGTTGACTTTTCTGGACTCGTTAAAAATTCACGGCAAAGATATTGAGTTTCTTTAGGTCCAAGTCTGATCCTCAAAATAGACTTGACTGCCGAGTAAACTTGTCCATTCAGGCTCGTTAAGAATATGTGAATGGGTATCCACATTGGTGGTAGGTTATCACTTTCTCAGACCATGTGGACTAATACGAGAAAGGATCACATTCTTTTCTTCGGAATTGAGAAGAGTATTCTCAGGCATAGGTTTATCGCTTTTTTGGACCCGAGGGACTAAATTTACGGAAAAGGAACCCCTAGTATGAGCTTAGTTTTCTCTTTTTTGTGCTATGGACCAAAACGTGAAAAAGATTCTGAGTGTACTTTATATCTTTGTCATGCTCGCTAAACCCTAAAGAACAAAGCATCGAGTTTACTGTTGTAAGCCTCATTTCTCGTAATCAAATGGATCTTTTCGAGTGATCTTGCCTTCCTTCACACTCGTAAAAATCAGGCTATATGTTGCTTTTGAAGGAGCATTGGGTAGGTGGTAATTTAACCTTTTTCGGACCTTCGTGACTAAGTACAAAAAATGTGCACCTTTTTCTTCTTTGGAAGTTAAGAAAGTTCTTTTTTGGTATGTTTTATAATTTTTTGGCCTTAGCCTAGACTAAATTGTACGAAAAAGAACCCCCCTATAGTCTTCTTTGGAGTTTTCAGACTCTCTAAACCATGAAAACACCAACGAGCATGTACTAGTTCGAGCTCATAAAATCCACGAATCAGTGCTTTATCAAGCATTCTTCTGTCTTTTCTTCGAGCTTGCCAAAAATGAAGATGGTCCCGAGTTTGCTTTCTTGGGCTCGTTAAACCTTTACAAGAAAGAGGGGAAGGGAAGTTCATTCACATGTTTTTTAAATCATGGCAGAAAGTATTATTTCATTGAACAAAGCACCAGTTTTGAGTCTATTAACAGTTGGGTCCTATTATTTTGACCTTATCCCAATTCATATTTTCTTACTCCTCCAGTTGGTTTCTTTTCCAATTATATGGGGAATCTGTCAATGTCTCCTACATTGCATATTTGTGTCATTGGTCCTTTTGTGTCAAAATATGCCTAAGTCACTTTTGTGTCGTGCTCAATGTTCAAGGATTTTTGTGTCGGCCATTCCATGGTATCAGTTCATTACATCATGTCTTCAACATTTCTTGTTGTAAAATTCATTACCAATTCCAGATCAGTCTTTGACTTACCTCATGTTGGATGATGAAGGATGCCTTAATGCCTTCCTTCCAATGGATCTCTTCCTATTGACTGCAACACATCTTGCTCTAGGAATGAGATTTAGATTTTTATGACAATACCTTGGGGATTGCTGTCATCAGTGGCAATTTCCCTCGCTATTGGGTAGTGGGAATACCTTAATGTCTCCTACTCGATCGATTCTTCAAGTGTCCGACTTCAAGTCCTTGTATTCACACTTGTTAGAATGTACTAGGTACCTTGGGGACCATTTTCATTAATGGTGGTTTTCGTCGCGTTTGTTAACGGTTTTCATTATTGACCGGTAATCAAAAAGTTTCCTCCATGTTTGACTTCAGCTCCTTTACTCGCATGGTTAGGATTCGTACCTTTTTGGGTGGTTTGGATTGAAGACCTTGGGCCAACAGTAGAATCATCACTTTGCTATTACCCAAGTTGCGCAAGACCTTGTTACACTTTATATGACATTTTGCTAAGACATAGATCCACCTTGTATTTTTGTGGCTATGATCGATTGTTGAGCATGGAATCACCTTGTTCATTTGTGGCCATGGCTCCTTTAGATTTCATATGGCACCTTTTTGCATATTGAGTGACCATGATAGTTCCATTAGTTATACATATGTTGGATCCACCTGTATTGTCACGTCCCCGTCCCTCACCCGGCGAAGAGGACGCGACGAACACATCAAAAACAACCGGGCAAAATGCCCCATGAACATAAACAGAATTCAAATGCTGAAATCAAGCATACACAGATGCATTTATCTTCAATCATACAGCGGAAGCAACACAAACACATTCCAGCATTCGAACATCAATATAAATTACATAGATGCAGTGAATAGCAGCACTTATCTTTTGATGAAGAATTCACCCGCAACCAGCTACGTCGCTGCAACGTTCCACCCAACCATAGGCCAGCTTTCTCATCTATCTCTCAGCAACATTGCCACCCCCGAGCTGGGCATGATTCCTCCGGACTAAGGGTCAATTGCAGGCTTAGACATAGCCAAGGGGACACATAACAGCCAAACCGACACTGCTGGGTTTCACAGGCTTCCCACAGACAAGCCAAGCCAGCACAGTCCAAGGTTCAATCACTGCATACCAGCAGCCAAACAATCCCTTCACAGCTCTGTGAAGAAGTCATAACAACCAGTGACAGTCCCCAAACAAAAGGTGAAACACAGCTCCAGCCTATAAGGCAACTCAGAGTAGGTTTTGGCCCTAACGTGGCCAAAACAACTCAACAACAGCACCCAAACCAAGGCATATCAGCAGCCACAACACACCATGAACATTAACACAAATCGTAGACCACAACAGAAAAACAGCTCACTCAGTAAACCTAGTGGCCCAAATGCAGTTGGTCATCACAGCCAACAAAAACGTGGGGAGGTCAACAGCCCCAAAACACAATCCGTGCACGAGGGAACTTACACCAACCCACCAAACGCAGGAGAAAACATACCCGATTCCGCTTTGTGGAAATCGTGAATGACCACTGAATGGAAGCTCCTTTCCCAACTGCGTGAGAACCGGCAGCACAATGGCCTGTGTGTGAGGAAAATCGGACTCGACCCCTGCGTGAGGGAAAACAGCTCCGCATATGCGCGTGGATGAGCACACAGCCAAAATGGTGCGCGGATGAGGAGGCTGAACCTTCCCCGCGTGAGGGAAACTACCTGCGCGTGAAGAGAACAACAATGGCTCCGCATGAGGGAGACGAACAGGCCAGGGAAGAGTGAGTGAGGGAGAAGAATCGGGCAGACGTGGGTGGAGTGTGGATGTGGGTATGGAGCTGACAGCCCTGCCACCCCACTCCCAAAGGCAATAACTGCCCTCAACCACTCAGCCATATCTCCTCAACCACCAGCTCTGAAGCATTAAAGAGGCTGACAAGGTTGGGTGAGGCAAAAGGTGACAACAACAAAGGTAATAAAACATGGGTTTTTCCCCCATAACCAAGGTTTGACATCCCCACCCCCTATCCTTTGGAATCCATGCCCTTTTCATTCAACGTTGCACTGCCGTAGCTGGTTGTGGTTTAATTAATTGATGTGCGGGTTTACATGATGCCGAATTAAAATGTGCCGAATAGCACAACATACCATCGACAATTATCCTCATTGCCGAAACATACACAGCCAAATCGATGGTGGGGCTTTTGCCTTGAGCTCCTCACCATGATTAATTACATTCTATACATCATGCAAACGGGGTCAAAACCGGGGATGTGACATTCCCCTCCCCCTTGGAATAACATCGTCCTCGGTGTTCCAATACATATATACAAGACATGTACAATTGCACATCAAAATTTCAAAATTACAGATCTATCCCACGTTCAATCATTTACTTTGAACGTTCAATACCAAGCCTCTCGGCTTCCATGGACCCTTCCTGCTGGTTCTCAGCTTCTTGCTGATCCCGAAGTTTAGGAACTTTGTGGCTATTGCCCTCATCATGTTCCCTCATCAGACAGTCCCGTGGTAAATGATGTCCTCCGCATCTCCAGCATCTCACTGGCTGCTTCATCTTGACCTGCTCAATTTCCTTTGAGTCTTCATGCCTGAACCGTTTCCTATCGGGTCGCTTGGACAATTGCCTCATTGCTGATCCACCTCCCTTTCCTTTGCCGATTGCTCCCAGAAGGCTTTTCACCTCCCTTTGCAAACCAATAGAGTCTTGCAAAATCTGGTGGTTCATTTCACTCTGCCTTTTCTGTATCCTGAGCATCTCCCCAAGATTCTCTTGGGTCTTGGAAATCACTTGAAGGAGACTTCCAGCCAAGTCCAACAACTTCTGATCTGCTGCCATGATCAACGTGCACCACCTGGTTTTCACTTTTCTCACTTGTGGAATGCACCGTTGAAATTCTATCAGACCAAGCATAATATAGATATTAAAATCAGTCAGTTAATTACCCAATTTGCATGACAGTCCAAGCCTCATCAAGGAGAATTTCATATCCTTCATGCCTTCCCCCAACAGGCACATGAGCTCATTCATGTCCATTCTTGGGCAGGGAATTAACTATTCCAGCATTCACACATTTACTTTTAA
>LPNX010957234.1:585762-614652 GCA_001517045.1 Pseudotsuga menziesii
ATGCATCTCTAGGATGCTCTCATAGTCCTCGCTTCCTGCGATACCTATATCAAACATTGAATAGATTCACATGCTTAGTTTATTCTCATTAATTTTACCTCTTAAACAAGAGCTTAAAACATCATAACCAAATCATATACACATGTATATTCATAAGCAAAGTAATCCAATACTTATCTATATTGCGCATTTCCTCGTTCGTCCACAGGATCCTGCTTCGCTTTGCAAGCCTTGGGATCACCTATGGACTTAGATGTTAGGTCAACATGCCAGCTATTCCACAACATCAAATAATTAATGTCCAGCCAGTACATAACCATGTCAACTGGGCTTGGAACTTTATCATGACCATTTCCAGGTCTAGGATCTACTATGGATCCTTAGGCATATAACAGCCCATCATACACTTATGTCAACAATGACACATACACTTATATCGCCATACACTTATACCAACATACACTTATATCAACAATACACTTATATCAACCATTTACCTTTATCTTTAGCCTGTCAACACAAGCAACACAAGCAATACGAGCAAACTCATTAGCATAATTGCTCTAAAACTGTAATCACATTTCATATCATTCACTATCAAATATTGAGACACCAGGAGTGCGTCCACTCCCCAGAGTGTAATCAATATTGAAAACCCTTTCATGACTCGACATCGGAAAAGTGTGCACTCTCTTCCGGTGTGTGCCATGTAGGCCCTATGCATACTCAAGCAATCGGTCATCACGGAAATAAATCAAAACATGTTCTGCATATGAAATTTAATAATTAAACATGCATATTCATAGCAAGGGTTACAGAACACTTATCCATTTTCCGTCGCAGCATGCCTTTATATCTGTCAGGAACTATCAAGGAGTTGGGAAAAACTGAATGCTACGCTGGTGAGCTCGCTGCAGAGCTAGGAATACCTACACCAGAACTAGCCTGACTTCTATAACATCCACACACACACCCAGCACAAGGAATCAGTCCCTTCTCTGCTACACAGTCCCTCAGGCCCTGCATTCCCCTCTAGTGCTATCCCGGGGTTGTGGAGAAGAAATTTATCCCTCTAGCTCTGTTTGTGTGGTTTCCAATCACCAGGTTTAAGCAAACCAAGGCCCCATCCCTGTTTCCTATTTACGTCTCATATCCACACATATCTTATCGACATGGCCCATACCATCTCACTCATGCTATCACCAAACATCCAGTGCAGACTAGACATTTGCAAAATGTCCAATGGTGTTTCACCTGAAACCCATTTCCAAGATAGGGAAAAACCTTCCCATGAAGTTTGGCTTCTGCAGACCATCACACATGGTTTTCCTGCAGTGTGTACCCCTGACACATTCATCAAATAGCCAAACAGTCAGTCATTACCTGATACTACAATCCAAATTGATCGTTTCATAACCAAGCAATGACATCAGCAATCAAATTCAATAAGAATTTGTAACTCTACTACAGAAATTGACTTGCTCAATTGTGGGTTTCTTGTAAGCAGCATTACTATTCCCATTATAATTTTATGCTTACTATCATAACATGAATACCCACTTACCATGTGTCCATCCTGACACAATCTCACACAAGCCAACAATGATTAGTAGCCGTTAGTACCTCTTAAATCCGAAATCCACAATTCGAACTTAACACCCGTACCAACTAATTTTCACAACCATGAGACTTCTTCTCATAAATAGTAGATTCTGGCAGTGGTCAGGAACTTACCTCTCACTGTCATGTTTGAAAGAATCTACCTGAAACATGAATTTCAACCAACCAAACACAATCTTGTGCAAGCCAATGGTGACTATAAGTGGTCAGCATTTTCTTAAATCTGAGATTCATAACGCAAATCTAACAAGCTCTTTTACACGGTAGATTCCAGCATTGGTCAGGGTCTTACCTCTCAATGCCGTTCTCGGAATAATCTACCTGAAATATAAGCTTCAAACATCCAAACACAAGCTTATGCGAGCCAACAATGGCTAGTGGTTGTCAGCAATTTCTCAAATCCGAAATTCACAATTCGAATCCTAACAACCTATTATGCATATCATATGGTAGATTCAGGCATTGGTCAGGACCTTACCTCTCAATGCCGTTCTTAAAATAATCTACCTGAAACACAAGCTTCAACATCGAAACACAAGCTTATGCAAGCCAATAGTGACTAGTAGTTGTCAGCAATATTTGAAATTCACAATTCAAATTTAACAAGCTCTTTCTCATGGTAGATTCTGGCATTGGTCAGGGTCTTACCTCTCAATGCCGTTCTTAAAATAATCTACCTGAAACATGAGCTTCCATCAACCAAACACTTGGTAAGTATGCATGTACTATCTCATTGCTACAACCATCACTGAAGCATTTTCGGAATTTATAAAATTAAAATACTTCAAAGGTTAGTCACATCAATATTATCAAAGCTCATTTACTTCATGCAATCATTATTACACTAACATTGCAAGGTATAGTCACACCATTAATGCAATTTAAATGAAGCGGTTAGATACTCCTTACTTCACAAGCATATTATTCATACCACCTTGCTCTTCAATAGAGCATTTCTGGCAGCCAATTGATCATGACTATCCTGCATTCATAACAGCCTTCGAAACAGTTCTAGAATTATCCTTAATTCACCATTTCAGTCATTAGTTAGTCCGCATACCACATGCATTCATCTTAATGCATTCATGCCATACATCACAACATTGCACCTACACTTATGCAATCAGTCATTCACATCCTTCATATGCATACATCCAATGCATAACAATAAGATTCACACAATCTTCTTGATGCATGTCCATTCAACGCTACCTTGCATTGATTCAGGAATACTATGCATTCAACCATACCATGGCCTAACCATGACTACTTCATATAGGATGCATTACTATAATCAATATCATTAACATGTATAGGCATGACACCTTTCGACATTCCAATATTCACATGGTATGAGGTCTCTTACCTGGACCAATTCATGGAATTTGCCATAAGCAAACTCTTACCTGCATGGGTCATACTTACACCCTTTCCATGACCAATTTGATTGGTCCCTTGCAGGAGTTTGCAGCATTTGCTCACCAACTTTTGTCATGGACTTGTTGCCTTATCCCTTTCTCCAGAGGGTTGCTAGTCTCAGTCATCAACTTCTGCAACATATTCATCTGGGTCCATGTCATCATTGGTGTTTCCACTAATGCCAACATCAAAGCAATGATCATCATTAGTGGCTCATCATAACTATGCAATTTCCAATATTCTTACCAACATGCAATATCCTATGCATGCACTACATATCCTCATGCATTTCAAGCATAAACTTAGGAAATGTAGTTAAAGTTAGCAGGATAGGATTTTAAGGAAAAACTTCCCTTTCAAATCCCTCATCTTCTCATGGAATTCCTTTTCCACACAGCAGCTGGTTGACTTCATAGTCCTTGCTGCCCCTGGGCATGCAACTGTCCAGATTGTCCATTTGACAACAACGGCCATCATTAGCACTTTGCTGATTCATGCTCAGATTCCGATCACTTATCCTCGTTCCTTGCTGGATAAGATTTCCAACGCCTGTTCACACGCGTCATTCCGACCTCGGATGTGAAAACCACACCACTTCCAAGAATGAAGACTTTCACTAATCTCGGGACTTTCAGCAACCTTTGTATTTCACACACAGCTATACTTTGGAATGGGTGCCAAATTCAGCCAACTTCAGCCACCTTGAAAATCTCATTTTCAATGCACCATTCATCCTTTATGAATTCTATATTCGACTAAATTGCCCTGAAACATAGAGTCTTCTTTTCTCAAGAGCGACTGTCTCAAGGGACGATGGCTTAGCCCGCTGCCACTTTTCTCATTTTCAGCCCTGAAATTCACTGAAAAACGGCTGAAAAATACCCCTGAAAACAACTGAAATCGGCTCCTGGAACCAACCTCGCAGCCGCTGAATCGGCTCCCACTTTGATCTCCCAGCCGCAACGCCGTCTCCCACTTCGATCTCCTAGCCGCAACGTTGGCTCCTTTCCCGTTCTTTCCTCCGCCGAATCGGCTGTCGGCTGACTCTCTGATCGGCTGTCGGAAGCCTTTGGAGTCGGGCAGTCTATTCATCTTCGTAGCCGCAACGGCGGCTCCCCCGGAAGTTCCAACCTTCCACAATAGCGAGCGTCGGAGCATTCTTTCTTTCGACTTGCGGAAGTTCACTTCGCGGATTCTTCCGCAACGGCGGCTCTCCGGGTGTTCCAACCCTTCCGCAACTGCGGCTCCTAGATCCATCATCACGGCCGCTGAATCGGCGACCGAAACCTTTCCGTAGCCGCAACGGCGGGTGGAAAACTCCTCCAACTCGTCTGCAACAGTGAACGCCCGCTTCGTCAGCTCGTCGGACGTCGGCGGACTCTCGGATCGGACGCGGGATTGCTTCACCATCCGCAACGGCGGAGGTTTTACTTTTCCAAGTCTTCCGCAACGGCGGAAGTCCACTTCCTTCAACGGCCCGACCATTCCATACTTAGCCGGATTTTCAAAACTTTTCTGTGGCATCGGTGATCGGGCGGATCTCGAATCGGACGTGAGATCACTCCGCCACCCGCAACGGTTGGAGATTAACTCTGTGAAATCGTCCGCAATGGCGGAAGTCAACTTCATGAAACCTTCCGATCGGCACTTTCAACAACTGAATGTCGGACGTCGGACCAATCTCATAACGTCGGACGTCGGACCATTCTCTCTTCCGCTTCCTCCAACACTTAGCCAAATTTTTGATCTCCCTTTTGCGTCGGTGATCGAACAACTCTTGGATCGGAAGCCTTATTGCTTCTTCACCCGCAACGGCGGAGCGCAAACCTTTTTCTCTTCCGGTTGGCCACCCGCTCCCTTAGCCAAATTTCGAATTTTCCACGGCAGCGGCTGTCAGGCGGTTCTCGAATCGGACGCGAGATTACTCCGCCACCCGCAACGGTCGGAGGGGAAGATCGTTGCTCCACCCGCAACGATGGAGGCTAACTCCGTGAACCCTTCCGCAACAGTAGGACGGAAGACTTCACCCATTCGCCCGCAACGGCGAATAGAAACTTCTCCAGCTCACCCGCAACGGTGAAATTTAACTTCATCCAGTGGTCCGACTGCTCACACTTGGGCGATTTTTCTGAGTTCGTTGCTGCCCTGCTGAACAGAGAAGGTAATTCTACCTTCTGCCACTGCATATTCTTGGCCCATAGAGGCCCATTGTTGCAACCATGGCGCTCTGATACCATACTGTCACGTCCCCGTCCCTCACCCGGCGAAGAGGACGCGACGAACACATCAAAAACAACCAGGCAAAATGCCCCATGAACATAAACAGAATTCAAATGTTGAAATCAAGCATACACAGATGCATTTATCTTCAATCATACAGCGGAAGCAACACAAACACATTCCAACATTCGAACATCAATATAAATTACATAGATGCAGTGAATAGCAGCACTTATCTCTTGATGAAGAATTCACCCGCAACCAGCTACGTCGCTGCAACGTTCCACCCAACCATAGGCCAGCTTGCTCATCTATCTCTCAGCAACACTACCACCCCCGAGCTGGGCATGATTCCTCCAGACTAAGGGTCAATTGCAGGCTTAGACATAGCCAAGGGGACACATAACAGCCAAACCGACACTGCTGGGTTTCACAGGCTTCCCACAGACAAGCCAAGCCAGCACAGTCCAAGGTTCAATCACTGCATACCAGCAGCCAAACAATCCCGTCACAGCTCTGTGAAGAAGTCATAACAACCAGTGACAGTCCCCAAACAAAAGGTGAAACACAGCTCCAGCCTATAAGGCAACTCAGAGTAGGTTTTGGCCCTAACGTGGCCAAAACAACTCAACAACAGCACCCAAACTAGGGCATATCAGCAGCCACAACACACCATGAACATTAACACAAATCGTAGACCACAACAGAAAAACAGCTCACTCAGTAAACCTAGTGTCCCAAATGCAGTTGGTCATCACAGCCAACAAAAACGTGGGGAGGTCAACAGCCCCAAAACACAATCCGTGCACGAGGGAACTTACACCAACCCACCAAACGCAGGAGAAAACATACCCGATTCCGCTCTGTGGAAATCGTGAATGACCACTGAAAGGCAGCTCCTTTCCCAACTGCGTGAGAACCGGCAGCACAATGGCCTGTGTGTGAGGAAAATCGGACTCGACCCCTGCGTGAGGGAAAACAGCTCCGCATATGCGCGCGGATGAGCACACAGCCAAAATGGTGCGCGGATGAGGAGGCTGAACCTTCCCCACGTGAGGGAAACTTCCTGCGCGTGAAGAGAACAACAATGGCTCCGCATGAGGGAGACGAACAGGCCAGGGAAGAGTGAGTGAGGGAGAAGAATCGGGTAGACGTGGGTGGAGTGTGGATGTGGGTATGGAGCTGACAGCCCTGCCACCCCACTCCCAAAGGCAATAACTGCCCTCAACCACTCAGCCATATCTCCTCAACCACCAGCTCTGAAGCATTAAAGAGGTTGACAAGGTTGGGTGAGGAAAAAGGTGACAACAACAAAGGTAATAAAACATGGGTTTTTCCCCCATAACCAAGGTTTGACATCCCCACCCCTTATCCTTTGGAATCCATGCCCTTTTCATTCAACGTTGCACTACCGTAGCTGGTTGTGGTTTAATTAATTGATGTGCGGGTTTACATGATGCCGAATTAAAATGTGCCGAATAGCACAACATACCATCGACAATTATCCTCATTGCCGAAACATACACAGCCAAATCGATGGTGGGGATTTTGCCTTGAGCTCCTCACCATGATTAATTACATTCTATACATCATGCAAACAGGGTCAAAACCGGGGATGTGACATTCATATTTATGGTGATGATTTGTATATGGACTTGTATGTCCCAGAGATCAGTTGTTTCTGACATTTATCTCTCTTTCAGGTACCTTTGTTTGAGCCTTTTGATCTTGGATTATCTGCTCTCTCCATACTCAGTTGTTTCCTTTATAATGCATTTCGACTATCGTCTTCCCTTCTAACCTCATACATTAGTGGGCATCTATTATATCTCAAAATGACACATCTCTTCCTATGACCACTTTCCCATGATTCCGTCGCATGTCGACACTTTCATGATGACACTTCATGAAAGTCACTGAAAAAACACCTAACTTGGAGGACCCATATATTTAGTTTTGTAACTTCGTTTGACCTCATATCTACACCGTTGGAAATATATTTCAGTTAGCTAAAAATTTCCAGAAGACACCAAAGTCTGAAAATTCCCCAAAATACCCTAAAAATGATTTTTTGATGTGTACGTGACTTTCCTTAAAGAAACCCGCGTACGTATGCGAGTTGCTATATATTATAGTCACGTACGCCTTAAGTACAGAACTTTCTACATTGAAACCAGCGTATACCTCCTCATGTATGTGAGTGTTGTTTCTACAACCCACGTACACCTCCTGAAAATGTCAAAAAATATGTATTTTGAAATTCAAGTAGTTTGGGTAGTTATGCAACTGACTCTTTCAGTTGTAACTACTTTGTCTTCGACCCTAATTCTTCACTAAGCCTATAAATAGAGTTAGAGAGGTCCATGAGAGGGGACTTGAATCTTTGCATCACTATGCTGGAGGGATTGGAGCTCTCTTTTCCCACACCTTTTCCCTAGAAGCATTCTCCTTGTGTTGCAAATCTTGGAGGCTAAGTTCCTTGGAGAAGAGAAGCAGCCGAACCAGATAAAGGTTTCATGAGGTACCGAACTTGAAGAGAAGGTATACTTGTACTTGTTTTCAAGAATAATAAAGATGTGATGTCCTTCTTCTTCCCAAATTATTGTTTAATGTGTGATTGAATCTCTGTTTATGATCATATGATGATGTTAATCAAATCATTGTTTCATGTTTATTTGATTATCATTTCTTTATATGTGTTCATAATGGTTTGAGGAAGCTGTAATTCATTTTGCAGGTCTCCTGGAGCGAGAGGAACAAGAGGAGCACGAAGAAGATTGAAGGGCTACTTGGATCAAACTTCCTTTGGCTAAGGTATGAACTGTTTTGATCTCTGATCTTGCTTGTATTTACGTGCAGAACCATTTGCATCCACCTTTCAACCCCAGTACATTGATGGCCTCTTAAACCCTAACCATAGGAAACTTTCCTTTACAACATACAGGAATGCCAGCTTTACGCTAAGTTTAGTAAATGTGATTTTTACAAACCACAGGTACAGTACCTAGGTCACATCATTTTCAATAAGGGGATAGTTGTTGACCCATAAAAGATTAAATCCATAGAGGATTGGCCTACCCCTACCCGTGTCACAGACATTAGGCCATTTTTGGGATTAGCGGGTTACTATATAAAGTTCATCGAGAAATTTTTGAGGATTTCTTGTCCCATGACCATCTTACAAAAGAAGGAAAACAAGTTTTATGGAAGACCAAGTGCAAGGAATTTTTTCTAAATATTAAGCAACTTCTGATTACTGCATCGATACTACGAATTGTCGATACCGATGGGGATTTCATTGTTTGCACAGATGCAAGCAATGAAGGACTTGGAGGATTCCTCATGTAGAATGATTGTGCGATCTATCACAAGTCAAGGAAATTAAAGAAACATGAATAAAATTATCCCACGCATGAGCTTGAGCTAGCAGCCATTATCCATGCCCAGAAGATGTGGAGGCACTACCTCATGGGGAAGAAGTTTGTTCTGAAGACAAAAAACATGAGTCTGAAGTACTTGTTTGACCAGCCATATCTAAATACTAGGGAGGCCAGATGGTTGTTCTTCCTTAGCGAGTACCATTTCGAATTGAATCATATAAAGGGAAAGGAGAATAAAATTGTGGATGCTTTAAGTCGACGAGCTCATATGTTATATGAGGTAACCTTAATCCAAACTGATTCGAGTTTGCATGATAGGATCAGGAAAACAAACAGATTTGACCGTTTCTATGTTGAAGTCCTCAAAAATATCCAAGAGGACAAGTTGTTTCAACAAAAAAATGAGTATAAGGTAGATGAGACCGGACTATTATGGTCCAAAGAGAGATTGTATGTTCCAGAAGGAGGGGACATCAGGTCCAACATCCTAATAGAATTCCATCGGAAACCTACTAAAGGAATCTATGATATCAAAAGATGATATCAGGAGTAAAGAAACACTTTTTCTGGCTTAATTTAAAGGCCGACATAGCATTATTCATCACAAAATGTCAAGAGTGTGAGCTAGTCAAAGTTGAGCACCAACACCCTATGGGATTACTACAATCATGACCCATTCCAGAATGGAAGTGGGAGGTCATTAGTATGGATTTTATTATAGGACTAATGAATAGAAAAAATAAAAAATGATTCCATCTTTGTAGTGGTTGACAAGTTATCGAAAGTGGCACACTTTATCCTAGTTAAGTCAACCTACAAGGAAATTCACATTGTCGACATTTTCTTAAAGGAGATATTCAGATTGCATGGGATACCCAAGGAAATCATCTCAAATCAAGACATGAAGTTTACTGGTAATTTTTGGAAATATTTATTCTTCGGTTTAGAGACACAGTTAAACTTTAGTACTGCTTACCACTTGCAGACGGACGAGTAAACCAGATTTTGACAAACATGCTTAGAATGTATGTTATGAACAATTCCACCAAGTGGGAGGATTATATACACCTCATAGAATTTGTGTATAACAATGGGTACAAGACCTATGACAAGATGATTCCCTTCGAGGTACTCTATGGACATAAGTGTAGAACATCGGTTACTTGGGATATCCCAGTGGACCAGCTCATGTTAGGGCCAGACTTACTAAAGGACCTAGAACAGTTAGTCACCAAGGTACAATAGAACCTTAAAGAAGTGCAAGACTGGCAGAATATTTATGCGGATAAGAAAATAAAAGATAAACATTATCAAATCAATGAACATGTTTACTTGAAAGTAAAAGTGAAGAGATGCTAATTAAGCTTGGGAAGATGCAGAAATTTTGCACCAAGGTTTTGCGGACCCTTTGAGATACTGGCCAAGAGAGGGCCAGTGGCATATGAGTGAGATATACCTTCTCATATAACAGTTCATAATGTTTTCCATGCATCTTTATTAAAGAAATATGTATATGATACTAAACATGTTATTGATTGGTCCTTGTTACAAGTGGAATCTGAATGGGAATTTGTACCTGAAGTACCCCTTCATATTCTAGAAAAAATAGAAGTATAGCTCAATAACCACACCATAATCTAGTTTAAAGTGAAATGAAAATCTTTGAGGCCGATGAGGCCACTTGGGAGAATGAAACCGCCATCAGAGAGGCTTACCCTGCCTTGTTTCATGACTTCATTCCTACTCCCTAGAACACTAGGATGGTGTTGTTCTAAGATAGGAGGGATGTAATATCCTAAATTTTGACCTCAACTATGATGGGCATGAGTCCCATTGCACATGATTTTATTTGATTTTTATGTTTGTATATTGGGTAAAGGCCCCACTAAACATGAGTTGTGTTGATTAGTTAGATATATTGAGAGTAATCCAATGCATATGTTTTATTATCATGTATGCGATTGTATATGTTGGGAATGGACCCAAATGGACAAATATTATTGTCATCGTACGATGTATTGGATGCATTCTGTGATTTACCTTAGTGCATATACTCAAATGATTATTGTGATAAAATGTGCAGAATACTGAATGCATGATTGAGTTCTATAATGTGTTGGGTGAAAACCCTGAAGCACATGAGTGATGAGATTTTGTGTTGAGCGCAACTAAAGCACACGAGTCATTGGATTTTATGTTCATCGCAATCTCTAGAGCACATGAGTTAGGATATTTTGTGTTGATCATAAGCTCTGGAACACATGAATTATAATAATTGGAAGTGTTGGGAATAATCCACCCACAATTCAAATTGATGTTGAGCATAAGCTCCGGAGCATTGGATCCTTGGTCATTGTATCCCTAGGTTTATTATACAAGTACATCCTAGCATTAGTGTTAGAGAGATGCTATGGAATTGCAGTAAGTGTAACTCCCATTTTCTAGTGTTGATCTTGGGTTCTGAATAATGCTACGAGTTACTGAAATTAATTGTGTTGAGTGAGAACGACTCTAAAAAGAAATGACCTTATCTTACTTATATTTAGGACTGATTAATTGAAATTTCAAATCTACTTCTCTTCAAGTACTTAAGAACTACCACGATACACGAGGTAATCCAACATGCAAGTAGGTTTAGAGCTGCCTAACTTAGTTGACCAACCCTACCTAAAGGCCTTGATAAAAGAAATAGTATAAAGCTAATAAAAGCATCAGGTACATGAAATCCCATTACATGATGCATAATTAAATGATTAAAACAATAAAATATATATTTCATATGTATTATGAATAAAATAATAAGTATATATACTAAATATAAAGAAACAAGGATAAATATAAATAATGAATAAAGAGTCTATGTATTTATTATTTACTAAAATGATTAAATAAATATTTAATCCTAAAATAGTCAAATTAGGAACTAGTAAAAGAGTTCCTCAGTCATGAAAACTAATTATTAAATCCACACAAATCAATTAAAGATTATTTTCAAGAATATAATGGATTTTTGATCTAACCGAAGTTTTAAAACAATTGCCCTTTTTCCTATAGATTGTCTATAAAGGATCAAGCCAAGGAAAGGCTTAGGGAGCTAATCATTATTATTTTCCTAAGAATTTTTGGAGAGTAAATTTCCAAAAGCAAGCAATCTTACAAAGAACCTCAGATTCCAAATAAGAGAAGCCTCACCTTTAGCTCATTTCTTTGTACAAGATAAATTGTAAAAGGGTGACCATAGTCTTGTTGTTGGCCCCTATATGCATATATAGTTATGATTAGTTTAGATATATCATCATAACGTTAGGCTTAAAGGGGGGTGTTGGAATATAATAAACCCCCTCATAAAATAATTAATCATTATTTGATTAATTTCCTACCCACTATTTTAGATAGTTGGCATCCACTTGCACCTTAGAGTCAGCACTTTCCATCTATATCCCATGAATGATTTATTTCTGATTCTGGGTTGATATTGACCACTTTATGGCCATCCAGAATTAGTAACTACGCTTTACAACAGATTCTGCTTTATTATGCTTTATCTGCTTTATCCTGCTTTTTTGTGGATAAGGTAAAGCTAGTGAACTAGGAAACTGGCAGCTTTTGTTGCCAACCCATGTTCCATTATTTTCTCTCCATATTCTAGGATTAGCAAGTCTTTCCTTCACTCATCATCACTCACACATGCTATTGCTAATTCATGAGGGGCTTGGTAGATTGGGAAAGTGCTTTCGACAACTATGGGGTTTATCATAATTAGTAAGCTTGCTTTATGAGCTAGCTTCAGTTGTCTTCTAGCAACTCTATTTTCCTTTATAAGGATGTATTACCTATTTAATAATATCAATTATCATTTATTGATCATTCATTAATGTGTCCATTAATTCTTCTTCTTCTCTCCTTATGCTAATTCTCTACAATTCTCTGTGAGGTTAATTGTGTGCCTATATCCTTAGCTTGTTTATGAAATTCATTATGCCATAAAGGCTTTATAATTTCTATAGATACTAATTCATATCGAAAAAATTAACATCTAAGAAAATGCAATCACAGCTCCAAACAAGCCGATACTGATTGTTAAGTTCAGATCTAAACAATCAACAACTAAGAAATGAAATTGCAACTTGGGAACAAGACGATACTTGCTATTAAGTTTAGATCCAAACATTAAAGTGAGCATTTACTGTATGCATTTCCTTTCAGTACTTAGGAATAATACTCCATTTCATTAGTTATTTTTTTGTGTCTTTCAATAAGTAACTTACAGTTCATTGGCTTCTTTTCATAAAACTTGTGATACTAAAGGTTTTCTTGTCAAGCTGAAATGTTTTTACAGATTATATAAACCAAAGATGATGGCATTCTCGTATCCTCTCCTTGCTTGAAGATCAGATCGAGCACATGTCCCATATTTGGAGCCAGATGTTATCCACTAAGCTACATTTAGGGTATTTTTCAAGAGATCCACCAAGGATCAAAACAAATCACTTATTCTTACTCAGTGTTCAGAAGTTATGTGGTTTCATCAGGGCTAGTTGTGGCCTCTTTTTGATGTTGAAACCCTTTCGAGGGAATTGTAATAAATGACATAGCATGAGGTTATTTTATGTAAAAGGCTTGGATTTCTTAGATTTTTTCATCAAGGTCATCATCCTTTAGTGTTTTTCCCTTGTTAATTATATGATGTTGTTTTAAGCGGCATATAATTTTCAATTTTTTCACTCAAAATCCTCCAAATTCTGGATGGTGAGTCTGGTTAGTTTTTTCTCAGAAAGGATATTAAAGCACAAGGTCTGTTTGTTATACAATTCTAGTCATATTTCCAGTATTTCATGAACATCTGATAAGTCCCCCCTAGGATTGTTTAATTTCTAGTTTTTTAATAAAATCATCGATAAGGTGTATTTTAGTTGTAATATTTCAAAAGGTCATAAAATTGGGCCTAGGGATCTAATTTGGTCACGGGGATGCTATTTTTTGGATATAGAGACCTAAATTAACCCTTAAACCCACTTTTGAGAGCCAAATTAGTAATTTTCAATTATTAATTTGTATTTTCTCTCTAAAATGGCTCAGAGGGTCAAATAGATGGAAAATAGGAGAAAACCCCAGTCATAAATCAAAGGCATCTTATCTGGAAATTGTCTCTAAGGTGGAAGGTTGGTTGAGGGTATTGTTTGGGGAATTTATGAGCCTAGCAAGCATCTCCAACCTTCTCTCTGAGGTGTAAGACAACTCTCCACTAAAAGGGGGCGCATTCTCCTCAAGGAGGGCATAATCCCTGATGTGGTTGAGGTGGTTGGGAGAGGTGGAGGCCTCCTGAGACATGTGGTTCACCTCATGTGAGGTGTTATACCTTCATCCAAATGCTCAAGACTTCCTCCCATGCATTTCTCAACCTCCTAAACCTCCTCTCTACTTGGAAAATGCACCCCCCCTAGGGTTTGAAGCTCTTATGTGGCTATAAAAGTAGGGTTTTCCTCCTTTGTTTTGGATGGATGCAAAGAACCTATGTTATTTTGTATTTTTTCTATATTGATGAATAAAATTTCAGACTTTTGAGGTCCACTCTATGTTATGAGATGATTACTTGTGAATATTTGATGTGACATTGTTAAATTTATGAGTTTCTTCTTTCTGTTTAAATTGCTATTGGATCTAGCATAGAAGGTCATCCTAAGACACATAGATTAGGAATTTACATGTGTAACTTGCTTAATAGTATTTTTATTTTAATATATAGGAGAGTAGTTTTTCATATTCAGTTGTATTTCAAATCTTTCTCATTTCTTGTTTTTGACTACACTAGATCTAACTTTTTATGCAGGGGTTTCTCATAAGTTTGTTTTGTAGGTTACATTTTCAAAGGAGTAGTTGAACTCAGTTGTACCTTCTTCCTCTTTGAAAATATCTCAAGTTTTATCTTATTTCTATATGTTCTTCAAAGTTTTCATAAGAGGATCAAGCGAGGCTTCAAGTTGCTTTCCATCTTCTTAAAACAATCCTCTCTCCTTTTCCCGGTTACATAGTTTAAATATGCAAATTTGATAGATATGATTTAAAACTATAATAATTTCAATATAATTATTTATAAAATCAGATAATTTAGAATTATAAGTACTTAAAAAGAATAATCTTTTGTTGAATCTAAAGTTGTCATTTCGGTGCTTTAAAAACTAGTAAGATTTTCCAATCTTTTGCAAGTACTGAAATTAGTTTTACTTTTTATCCTTTATTAATTCATTAAATTGTATTATAGTAATTTAAATCATTGTTTTTTATCAGTTCCAAATAAAAACAGGAGGGAACTCTGGTCAGAATTCAAGTTTTGGGTCTCCCGGGACACGAAAAATCTTTAGTTTTCCCTTCTTCTTCATTCCCCTTCACTCCATAAATTTGTATAAGTATTTAGACCTGTTATATAGGTTCTAGGACATATTTTAATTTCATTTTTATGATATTTTATTCATAAGTAATAAATAAATCAATTGGGATACACAACGCCCTCACTTCATCCCCCTGGGGGGATTGGTAGTGTCTCTTTCGTCACTTGATTTTTTCTAAAATCACATGCACACAATCCACTTTATTTAAAAGATGTATTATTTAGTTATTTATTTTCATTTCCATCTTTTAAATTGTGTGAATAATTGTGTTCCCTCTCTCGTTTCCATGAAGCACCAACCAAAGGCTTATTGTCGATTATTGGTGGATGATCAAAAAGTGACACATAGTTTGTGGAATATTTTAGGATTTAGTTTTATTTTTCTGCCACAATATTTTTTCTTCAATATACAATTGGAATAAACATTTTTCCATTCCGGTGTATTCTCTTTCCCATCGCGGGATCTCCCTAAGCTTTGGGTTAACCAAAAGCAAGAATGCACACTGAGCAATTCTTCACATCTAAATAATCAATTCACAGTAATAAAATCAACAACATTCTAAAAATTTTGAAAATATGGCACAATTCCTTTTGACATTATTGGGAAGATTTCTCAAAGGAAGCGGGAACTACTGAGTAGTGACCTATAGATACAATGAGGCTACACCCTTGTTGGTTTAGTGTTGAACACATTCTCAGACACTCCGATTCATCCCACATTTTCGAGTGAGGAACCAATTTTTTCATCTCTCCAGACATATTCTTAGTACTTCATAAGTATATTGAGAATCCTCATTCCCTTAAATCAATTCATCTTTAATAATTAAAACTGACCAAGACACATTGCAAAACATTTCCTTTTTTAGCAGCATTTTTGAATCCATTTGGAAATGATATGAGTACATAACAATATTATTTTCATCTGATTATCATTTTTGTCAGTATTAATCTTTTTATACTCATGTTATATGTTGTTGAATGTTTAAACAATTTTGCATCAGTCTTGCGACAAAATTATTTACCAAAAAACTCCTAAAACAACTTTATTTCGTCATTAACAACTAAAATATAAAGAGCCTTAGTTGAACTCTTTCTTAGGGACCACCCCCCTTGGATTCGTTAGGAGTTTGGCCTAAACGGAGGAGTCAATATCAGTGATAGTACTCGAATCGATACTTTCCCCCAAGGACACACCTAACGTCTTGAAGATTTATGATGTGCTTAACCCCTAGGTGTGTGAAAGGAGGCAACATCATGCATACTTATTGTCTTTATTGGATGTGTCAATGCTGACCTCGTTGTACTAGTTGATGGATTTTTTTGGCCTATTGGTGTGCCTGTTGGTGTATCTTGAGATGTGAATTATGTTGATGCTCCATGTATTGAAACATGTCGTGGTGTCTTGGGAGTTGACATTGGTGTGACATTTTGACTTACATTTGGTGTTTGAATCACTTCCTCCTCCATGTCATCATGCTTGACAATCGATAGAATCTTGACATTCTTCTCCACAGTTCCATCCCATGATTCATTCTCTACAAATTGACCATCGTGACTGATGATTACTTTCCTTGCGACATGATCATATAACTTGTATGCTTTTTTTCTTCAGAATAAATAACAAAAATACATTTATGTCCCTTCTTGTCTAATTTATTTTCATCTCATCTAGAACATGAGCATATGTGACACAACCAAAAACTTTTAAATGAGAAACACTATGATTCATACATGTCCATGCTTCTTGAGGGATTTTGTTCTTCACACTCTTTTCTAGACATTGATTCATACTATATCTAGGAGTTGTGACTTCCTCGGCCCAATATTAATTTGACAAATGCTTGGCTTCCATCATGCTGCATGCCATCTCCATAATGGTTTTGTTCTTTCTCTCTACTACATTGTTTTCCTAAGGCGTATACTGCACAGTGAATTTCTTGTGTATGCCATGGGTCTTGAAAAAAATTAGGAAATCATGCAAGACATATTTTCCTCCTCTGGCGGTCCTAAGGATTTTGATTATGTGTCCTATCTAGTTCTCCATGAGTTCCTTGAACTGCCGAAAACATCCAAATAGATCAGATTTACTTTTTAGAAAATATTCCCATGTTTTTCTTGTGAAGTCATAAATATAAGTAAGGAAATAATTGCAGCTTCCCATGGATGGTGTCTACATTGGGCTGCAAATATCAGAGTGCACAATCTCAAGTGGTGTGAGTGATTTGTATGACTTTTTGACTAAAAAAGTCTCTCTATGTTTTTTTCCAAAAGTGCAGCCTTCCCAAACTCTTTCTAGCTTGTCAATTGATGGAAATCCTTTCACCATATTCTTCATGTGCAGTAGCTTCATCCCACCAAAATTAGGATGCCCAAATATGAAATGCCACAGCCATGACTCATCCTGAACCTATGATTGAAACGTTGCTTGAATTTGAGTGTTGTGCTTTTGTTTCTTGTTGCAATGCTTGTGTGTTTCTTTTATTTCTTCCTTGAATGCAATTCCTGTATTTTCCTCTCCTTTCCTGTCTGGTGTTATCCTCAAAGGAGACAAGATATTGCTTGTCATTGGTACTTTTTCTATCAGCTGGTTACTTGGACATAAGTCTTTAATCACACACAGGTTGTCTTCCATGTAGATTCTATAACATTTTTGTATCAATTGTCCAATTCTCAACAAATTATGTTTCATACCTTCAACATAATATACATATCAAGAATAATCTTTTGCACCCCCTATTTGGTTAGAATACCAACAATACCTTTCCCAAAATAATGACTTGGACATTATTTTCAAGTGTGACATTAGTTTGAACTGATTTATCTAGATTGGAAAACAAGTTTAAATTACTAGTCATATGATTGCTACAACCTTAATCTAAATACCACATGTCACATTGAATTTCTTGGAGAACATTTCATTCAAATGGGGATGCACATGCCAAAATAATTGTGCTCGACAAAGTTTTGGTGTTTCTCAATTGGTTTTGACCTTTCTTTACTTGGTCATACTACTTATTCTTGCATTCATATGGATGGTGACCAAATATCTTGCAATAATGACATTGTACTTTTTACTTATTAAACATGTGACCACTTGGTTAATTGGGGTTCTGATTTTTTTCTCTACCAATGACATTTGTAGGACTGCTGCTACGTCCTCCTCTGGAAAAAATTCTTCCTCTGCCTCTAGAGTTACTATTTATATTCTCTTTCCTCTTCCACGACTTATAGATGGTTGTGATGCAAATGCACCTTCTAATGATGTATTTGATATGTTGATTTTATGTTCATGATTAATGAGCGAGGCTTGTAACTCATCAATGGTAAACTGTGATGTGTCTTTGTTTTCTTCCAAGGTCATGACCAAGGATTCAAATCTTTGGGGAAAACTTCTAATGCTTTTTCAACAACCCTCCTATCTTCTATATTTTCTCCATGAGATTTCAGTTTATTTATCAACCCAATAACTCGAGTATAGAATAAGTCCACTAACTCTGTCTCTTTCATTGATGAATATTCAAAATCTCTTCTAAGAATCTGCAATCTAGAAGTCTTTACCTTGTCCAATCCTTGATAGGTGGTTTCCAATGTATCCCATGCCTATTTAGCAGTCTTTGTTGCTTCTACTCTTGGGAGTATGATTTAATGCATTTCTTAGTGTTTGTAGAATAGGGAATTTTCATCTTTCTTCCTTTGTTTCCTTAGGGAATCCTTCTCGGCTTGCGTGAGATTATTATATGTCGCATGATCTGTTGGTTTTGCATAGCCATTTTGGACTATCTCCCATACATCTTGACCTCTGAAGAAAGTATTCATTGTTAAAGACCAATACTCATAATTATTCTCGATAAAATTGTAGTTTATAAACTCGACATGTGTGTACCAGAATTGGAAGCCATTTTAAAAGATACATTTTTTTCCTTAGAAAATTACCTTTTTTTAAAGACAACTAGGCAATATTTAAGGAGACAAGGATTTAATCAGAGAGACAAGTCTTTTACATAACTCAACTTTCACTTTTTGGTCGACACACTTTTTACAGACTTTAACCCAACACACTTTTATCCACCCACTTGACTTCCACGGACTTTTACTACGACCTTGGTTGCGATCAACTCCCACCACTTTAAGTGGAATTTTATAAAATGAGATTTGTTAGTCTATGATGTGCAGCATAAATAATCCATGCAGTCAACCATAAATAATGGAGTTTTTCTACATAAAATCTTAACTTCAAAAACTCAGTTTGACTGTTTAAATATGGAGAGAAGTGAACTCTTCATCCTGACAAACCGCTTAACAGTCATGTACTTCTGCAGACTCTCACTGAGTGGTTGAGAAGATATGTAGATCAGAGAGTAATTAATATTTCCAACCTATGGTATTGAAAGTAATATAACATATGATTCAATAATTGTGGTACTGAAAATACAATAACATATATAAAATAATTATAGAGAAAATAACATATAACATATACAAAATAATTGTGGTATTGAAAAATAACATATATAGATGTCTAGAATTTTGTTTTATTATAACATTTGAGTGAGTGATGAGTGTCTTTACCCATGTTTCAATCCATGTAATATTTGTTAGCACTATTTCAATCCATGTAATATTTGTTATGAGGGTTGGAATTTTATTTTCATTTTAACGATCGTGAAAAGTTTTGTTTAAAATTTTACCTTCTAAAAATGAAGTCTTTAAAAAAAAATACCCTTCACAAAATATAGCTCTCTATATTATTTTTATGTAAATTGATAGCATATCTAATAAGAATCCATATTTTTAAATAAATGTAATCCTTTATAAATGGATTTGTTATAAATAATGATGAATGCAGGACTCTATAAAATATAGCTCAGTATGCCTCTTTTTATGTATATTCTATTTGAGTATCATTTAAGGTTACTAAGTTATTTTCATTCCAAATGTTACACAGAAAATCCATGTCTCTCAATGCCTTACTTAGTACTTGCCTTCATTCAAAATTCTGAATTTATCACAAATTGAAGCATGGTCGAAATATAAGAAATGTTTATCATCATTTTCAATGGGAGGTTTGGAGAATTAATCATTACCTTTTGAATATGACTCTATATAATTACTGAAATTACGTGATAAATCATAAATACAAATGCTACATATTACTGATGTTATTTAAAATTATTAAAAAATGCACACATACACTATAACCATTCTACAAAATCAAATATTTCAAGTAAATTTTAGAATTTAAAGAAATCAGTAAATATAATGTAAAAAATATAGTAATGTAAATAACTCTCAAATTGTGTCACCAAGCCCTTTCAACTCCCACTAGTCCTAACTTCCAACTCATGCTAATGTAATCAATGAATATTGAGCACTTCCAAATCCTATCAGTCCCACCTTCCAACTCCCAACTATGTTAATGTAATCAATGAGCATTGATGCTAATGTAATTAATGAGAATTTAAGCACTAAAATTTGTAGACTATAGATGCTCATTTCAATACTAAAAAAATAAAAAATTAATGGAAAAATAATTGACTTAAATAAGTTTTCATGTTTGTAAGAAAAATCAATTCAACGTGCAAATGGAAAGGCAAGGAAATATTTTTAATTTAGTAGAATTTAATAGATGTTTCTATTTTTTTAGTGAATGTATGGTTTGGAAGTTTAAATTTAGAAAGTATAATTTTATATAAGATAAATATATTAATAGTACTAATAATATAATGACATTTTAGAAATTTTGTTGTGTTTCAAAAACAATAGAAATATAATGAGGTTTAGAAATTTTATTTCCCTTCAAAAATAAGTTTTAGAAATTTCATTATCCTTCTTCATAAATGTTAACTTAAATTTTAAACCGTGTTTGACGATCAAAATGCCTCGTAATGATCATTTTACCCATAAAATTCCATCATTATTTATTAAAGTTTGTAATATTTTGTCAATGACAGTTGTTATCACCACCTGTAACATGTTATTTTATTGTGGTTTGATAGATTTTGGAGTCGTATATAGCAAACATCTCAATAATCATAGTCATATATTGATTGTTTTAATTGTGATATTGATAGATTTAATAATAGGGTAATGCGATTAATCAATCAGAATCAATCCTACGACCAGGCCTGGATTTTGACGGTTTATAGGATGTATTTTCCATTTAAAAACATATTTGACAGGTGTATACAAAATTATCACGTCAACCATGACGTGTCACACATTTTCCAAACCATCAATTTTACTTTCTGTTTTATAGGTTACACATCATAATTTTAAATGGTTATACGAGGTCCATTATAACCCGAAGTAGCTATAGCCTATACTGACACAGGCCATGAAGAACCTCAACAAATAAATATCTTATTACGTAGATGAGTGTTACATATAAAGGAAATCAAAACCGTTATCTACAGTTAGATAACGAGATTATTAACTAGATTTTACTAACTAATAACTAAAATAGTATTTACAATGTAATCCCAAAGGATTATTCAACATTCCCCCCTTAATCTGAAGGGACATCTAACATGCCAAGCTGCATTCTAAATTTTTCAAACTTTTCATGGCCCAATGCTTTAGTAAAGATATCTACAATTTTCTCTGAAGTAGAACAATGTGTCAGATGAATGGTTTTGGCCTCAACATGATGTCAAATCAAGTGATATTTGGTGTTGACATGTTTGGTTCAATCATGGAATTTTGGATTCTTGAACAATTGAATTGCAGAAGTGTTGTCAACAAAGAGAGGTGTTGAAGTCATTTATTTCTCCTGCAAGTCTCCAAGTATTTTACGAAGCCAAATGATTTATTTTGTGGCTTGAGATGTTGCAACATATTTGGCTTCAGTTGTAGAATCAGTAGGAAAAATTTGCTTTTGTGATCTCCATGTGATAGCTGCTGATCCAAGGTTCATCAAATAACCTGAAGTAGAGACCCCATGCTCTTTATCTCCATCAAAATCAGAATCCGAAGAACTGGTGAGATGAAAGTCTGAAACTTTAGAATATTTTATGCCATAAGATTGAGTTCCTTTTAAATATTTGAGCACTCCCTTTGCCGCATTCCAATGACCTTCACAGGGATGATGCATAAACCTGGAAAGTATTCCTACAACAAAATTTATGGCAGGACGAGTAGTAGTAAGATAAATTAAAATTCCAAAAAGTTTCTTGTACTTTGTTGGATCTTCAAATGTGCTACCCTCATTTGAAGTAAGCTTTAGATTCTGCTCCATTGGTGTTGAAACAGGATTACAATCTGGCATACCAAATTTGTTTAATAACTCTCCAACATATTTTTTCTCAGAAATGAAAATGTGCTTTGGTTTTTGATCTGCTTCAATTCCTAAATAATAATGTAATAATCCCAAATCTGTCATATCAAAAACCTTTTTCAAATCTCTTTTGATAGATACTATATAATCATCATTATTTCTTGTGATAAGCAAATCATCCACATAAACAAATAGATATACAACTGATATTCCAAATTTCTTAACAAATAAAGTTGTGTCATCTATATTGAAGTGCTTATAATTCAATTTGAGAATATGCTCAATTAACTTTTCATACCAAGCTCGGGGTGCTTGCTTTAAACCGTATAAAGATTTGACTAATTTGCATATGTTCTGTTCTTGACCTTTGATAGCAAAGCCTTCAGGCTGATCCATATACACATATTCTTTTAAGTCTCCATTCAAAAATGTGGTTTTAAGATCCATGTGATGTATCTTTGATCCTTTTTGTGTTGCTAATGAAAACAAAGTTCAAATAGTGCCCTATTTAGATATAGGAGCAAATGTTTTTGTGTAATCAACACCTTCTTTATGTGCATACCCTTTTGCTACAAGTATCGCTTTGTGTTTGTCATGTGAACCATCTGATTTATACTTATTTTTATATATCCACTTGCATCCAATCGGTTTGGTTCCAATTGGAGGGTTCACCAATCTCCAAGTTCCATTTTTTATGAGAGAATCATACTCTCTTTGCATTGCACTTTTCCATACATCACTATTTACTTATTCTTGAAAAGATGCAGGTTCATCAAACGCATGAAAGTTTAATTCACAATCTAATGTTACAAAATCATCATACCTTTTAGGAAATGTCTTAGTCCGTATTGATCTACGAACTTCTTGTTGTTGTGGTGTTTAATCTGTTTCTTGTTTAAGAGCAGGTTCTGCATTATCCATGATACTTAGTTTATCCATTCCATTAACAATATCATCAACTATCTCATCTTATGTTTCATCAATTTGTGCATTAGAAGGAAATTCCAAAACTTGACTTAGAATAGGAATCCCCCCTTCAATATTTGGAAGTTCATTATCCATTTCATGATAGATTTTTTTAGAATGAAATCTATCAAGCTGAGCAAGTTATTTATCAATAGTGAGAGCATCTTGCTCAAACTTAGGAAATATAACATCTCAAGAAACAATAAACTTCTTGTTATCTTCATCATACAACCTATAAGATTTAGAAGTATTAGAATATCCCAAAAAAATACACTTCCGACTTCTTGCTCCCAATTTATGTCTTTATTGCTCACGAATCAAAGCATAACATGTGGAAACGAAAATTCTAAATTGCTTGACAGCTGAAAGATGATCATGCCGCATTTCATAAGGTGTTTTGTTTTGTAGTGCAACAGAAGGACATCTATTCTTAATGTAGACAGCAAAAAGAACTGCCTCTCCCCAAAACATTAACTTGACATTTTTAAAAAACATCATTGATCTTACCATATTCAAGAGTGTCCTATTCATACATTCTGCCACGCCATTTTGCTGTGGATTATAAGGAATAGTTGTGTGATGTTTAATACCATTCTCCTACAAATATTTTTCAAAATATTGAGATGTATATTCACCATCGTTATCAGTTTGAAGGGTTCCAATATTGAGTTGAGCTTCATTTTTAATCCATAAGTGAAAATTTTTGAATGTATCAAAAGCTTGAGATTTTGATTTTAATAAATAAACCCAACACATCCTCGTAAAGTCATCAATGAAAGTCATCATATATTTGTTACCATTTGCTGATGGAACATGCATGGGCCCACATAAATCTGAGTGAACAAGACCAAGCTTTCTTGAAGCTCGAAACATAGAATCATTAAAAGGCTGTTTATTGTGCTTTCCTAAGATACAAGCATCACATGGGGAAAGTTTTCTTGGAATAGTAGGAAGCCCTTGAACTCCTTTCTGTTTCATAATCCTGACACTGTCATAATTAATATGACCAAATCTAGCATGCCACAATAAGCTGGAATATAAATTACTATTATGCTGAACCAAATTTGCAGAATTCTGTGAATTGGATGATGTACCATTCAAATTTAAAAGTTTTTTATCTTCCACTCCATTCATTACAATCACATTATCATAAGCTCTTATAATTTCAATGATACCATCAAAAATATGTATCGAGTGATTTTGTTGTCTAATTTGCACAAGAGATATTAGATTTCTCTTCAATTGTGGAAAATAAAGCACGTCGGAAAGTATATAATCAGCAAGTCCTGATAATTTAAATCTAACAAAACCAATTCATGAAGTTTTTAACTGAGACTTATCTGCCAAATGTACCACCCCATCAATTTGATCACTAAACATTTCAAAGAAGTCTTTTCTAAATGTCAGATGACATGTGGCTCCAGTATCCAATAACCAAATATCATTCCATGAAAACGAAGTACTAAAAGCTTCTTCAATTCCTAGGTTACAATGTGCAACAACATAATGTGTAGATTCAGGAGGGTTACCTTTATCATTTCCTTTATCTTGTACTTTCTCTTTCTTGTTAAAAATTTTATCCCAAGAAGTTCTACAATAACTGGCAGTATGACTAGTTTTTCCACATCTATAACATTGTTTCTCTCCTTGATTAAATCCCCCCCCTTCCTCTGTACTATCCTCTTTGTCCTCTACCTTGACCTCTGCTTCTATTTTCATCCTTTGCAAATTCTTCTTTTGATTTGTGTCCTTTCTGTGCAACACACAGTGTCTTCATTGGGTTTAGACTCCTTCCCAAATGCTTTCTCTCTTTCTGCAATTTTCTCAACAAGTGTTTCAAAGGTCATAGATTTCATTTGGACACTAGCTTGAAGTGATTCTAAATAATGAATATAGGTAGGACATAGAGCTTTAATAAATGCAGTAGGTTGAATCTCAACTTTTACACCAGTTGCATCAATATCATGGAAAATGGCTCTAATTTCAGAAGCAAGTTTCATTGGATCAATATCTTTTAATTCTAAGTTAAATAATTTCATCAACAGTTGTATGATTTCAAGTTGAGAATGTGAATCATACAAATCTTTTAGTTTCTTTAATGCTTCCCAAGCGCTTTTGCTAGAAACTAAATGTCTACTTACTTCTTCAGTTACAGAGGCAATAATTAAGGCATACGCTTTCTTGTCCTTGCTTTTCCATAATGCTAAATCTTTGGAATTAGTAGGTGGTACTGGTGCACTTTTATCCACTTCATCTATTGCTTCTCCATCTTTCTTATTTTCTAAATTTTCATTTTCACAAATTCCATCCCACATATCATTAAAAATAAGGGTATTTTTAACTTTACAAAACCATTCTTGATAATTTTCTTTTCCAGAAAAAATAACTCCAACAATTGAAATTAAAGAATTCATTGAAATTTACTATGTGGTAAACTTTTTTTTACAAAATACAGTTTGAAATATTCTTTTCCTCTTAGCCAATGTTCTTTAAAATCTTAAGTTATCTTCTAAAAATATCTCCCAAAATGTTTAATATTTTAATTTAAAAAACATTGCACTCAAATATAAATGGTTGTTTAAAAACTTTTATTTTCTGAAAAGAACTCCCCAAAGATTTGATAATTAATATAAAGAAACCATTGCACGAAAATATAAATAGCGGCTCTCTTCCTTTTTCTTTTTCTTTAAAAAAATAAATAATAATTCTTCAAAAGAATTACCAGAACAATTTAAGTGCAGTCTCCTCTTAATGTCCATTCTTTGTCTTTCTTCCACAATATTTACTAAGCAGCTCTCCTTTCTTCCTTTCTTGGTGATAGCTCCTTTGCTGGCTCCTCCTTCACGGGCTCCTTCTTTCTCACCAATTCTACGTTGCCTTTGCTCTGATACCACTGACACAGGCTGTGAAGAACCTCAACAAATCAATATCTTATTATGTAGATGAGTGTTACATATAAAGGAAATCAAAACCATTATCTACAATTAGATAACGAGATTATTTACTCGATTTTACTAACTAATAACTAAAATAGTATTTACAATGTAATCCAGAAGGATTATTCAACATATACCATGTCGATAAAATTGTTTATAACACTAAGTAATTACACATGGAAATGAATGAAGTATTGCTGTTATTCATTAATGAATTAGGTGAATTTGAATCCAGTCCACTCATTCCAATTGGCGCCCATTTCAATTTTCAACCCTCACAATTCTAGACAAGTACGAAATGGAAGAGGGAGACAACTCAAACTCTAAAAAAGATATGCAGAATCAAATATGTGTTTGAAGGAGCTCGTAGTGACACTGCAATAGAGGGAAGCAAGTTCTGTCATTATTTCCATCAGCTCGGTTTCTTCTAGTTTTTGCTTTCAGACTCTATTATTTCAGAATTCCTTGTGTGTGGGAGCACATGACTTCTTCGGCCTGGGCCCTCTGATTATGAGACTCATAGCCTAAAATTAATGTTTGTATCCGCCCCACTCTAGAGTGTTCATAGAAAATCAAAATCTGGTGATTTTGCGCACTGAAGAGTGGTTGTGGAAATTTGAGAATCGTGGAAACCTAGAGTCTAGTAGAAAGAGATTCCGGTTCCACGGGAGGATGTTTAATAATATATGGCAGTTGTCATCGAGCATTGGCATACAAGCATGTAAGAACTCATTGAGTGAGATATGGGATATCTATTGAAGTTTCAGGCCTCTGATAAAGAGAGAGCTTATGAGGTGCAAACATCCGTTCTGGATGGTCACTTTGAGTGTGGTCACTTTGAGTCATGCGGTAAGTATGTTTTTAGGCCAAGTTTTAAGGAAACATATATCAATTGATGTCAAACAAGAGATTTCATTTTTTTAATTATATGATCGAAACAACCGATATTATATATTGATCATATTAATATGGATTTAACACCTCATTGTATTCATCTAGCTTAGTCGTAGGGTAGTTCATAAATCAAGTCTTTTGGTATATAGCAGTTGGAATTTATTATAGTTTTAAATGTGAATTTTGGTAGTGTATATGAAAAGAAAATTATAGTCATTTTCACATAGAAGAATAGAGAGAATGAGATGGAAAAGTTGAAGAATGATGAAGAACACAAGCTGGGTAACCACAAAGTTGTAAGTGCCCACTCCCTACCAAGCCAAAGGAAAAAACAATTCACTTGGCATTCAGTTCTATGTAAACTTGACAAGTGAAATTTTATAAAATGTAATGCGACAGGGAAAAAAATGTAAGAACATCATCAAATATCCCCTTGACAAGCAGAGCAGATTTGAAATTCCAGGCCTTCCTACGACAACATTATTAGGGACTAAGAAAATACGCGACATTATCAAGGAGTAAGAAAATGCTTTCACCTGTCAAATCACATGAAGTGAAAACCACGCTCAAAAGAATGTACAACTTTAGTCCAGTTTGTTTTAAAAAAAAAAGGACTAACTGATATTGACATTTTCAGACCACCAATAAAATCACTGTAAATAATATAACTTTCAAATTTTATTTAAGATAGAGTATTTTTCAAGCTCCATGATGTCATCAGAACCTATGGCAGTGCCTCTTCAGTCCATGTTCTTATCCTAACATAAGCGCCACACAATTGGATGAAATCACGTAAGTGCCACATAATATCTTATCGCTTTAAACATTCAATGGTAGGCACGAATTTTATTTCTATTCTTTGAAATATCCAAAAGCTTATATCATATTGAATGGCTACTGCTTCTGTGCTCTCCCTGGCTTCCCAATTGTTCCTGAGCAGATCGTTCATATGTTTTACTGATCATGAGTTTAATCCTTTCCGTAAAACAATCCCAACTCCTCGAAGGAAATATTAGGCACTTCCCATAAACATAAACATGACTTTGAGAACAGCTGTATATTCTGAAGGTGCAGGTGATAATGCTCTACAAAGTCAACGCATCGGCAATCATCATTTCAATCTAAATGTCTCTCCAGGTATACATCCAGATTTATCAATAAATGACTATTCAGGAATTCATCCACATTCTATAAATAGAGGACTAGCTGAATTTCTTTCAATATAGCCTCCCACTACCATCAATGTGCAGATATTGATTGATAATACGTTATATTATTAATATGTCAGATGTATTGGAACAATTCAAATATGAGAAAGGGCATTTTGCATGTTCCACCATTAAAACAGAGGGAGAGATAACAACCGTTCTCAATTTATTTAGGGATCCCCTCATTTCCTTTATGGAAGAGGCTGAAATATTCTCTGCAATATATTTAAAAGAAGCTGTAAAAAATATTTTGCAATATATTTAAAAGAAGCTGTAAAAAATATTTTATTCACGATTTGTTCTAGAGAGGTGAGGAAATCATACTAATATCACATTGGTTAATTTACAAATATGTTGCAATCTGTGTTTTCAAGTTTAAATTTGGTCATTGGCAATTACATTAAATACATTACATTTTGAAAGATGGTTGGCACACAAATTTACCAATATTGGAAGCAAGCTACTATATCGATGTATTTGGACAGAACCCTATTTATGAGTAAGCCAATGATTTGATCAGTCTTTGAAGAGTTTAGTTTCCCTGTAAACTTTTCAATTGATGAGTATTTTTCATTTTTAATCTCTA
>LPNX010957234.1:614926-660821 GCA_001517045.1 Pseudotsuga menziesii
AATGGTGGAAATTGGGGTTTCTCTCAATTGGCATTCAAATGGCATCGTCACGTGGAATACTATGCTTTGGCCTCTTACATTTCAATTGACCCCAAACAATCTGCATTCATACTTGGATTTTCCAAATTGGATCATTTGGCAATGGTTCTGGACTATATCAAAGACACCTTCACAACGATGAACGAGCTCCAACTCTTCACAGCGGTGGTTAAGAGGTGGTACTAGTGATTATTAACTCAATTTAATGAATTTAAAAGAATGTTTTCCTCAGTAATTGTGTTTGTATATGTATAGGACCATGGGGGAATTTCCTTTCTCACTTTATCTTTTATTATTATTATTATTTTAGTTTATTTTTAGCTAAACCCTTTGAGCTGTAGATTTTTTCTCATATTTCATAACGAGTTTAGATCCAAATCCTATGCTCTATTGAGCACCGAGAGGGATCAAATATCTGGAGGTGCAAATCTCTTCTCAATTATTCGAGGAGAGGTTTGCACCTCTGCGAGTAAGTTTGATCAGCATTAAAAGGAATAGGTTAAGTTGAAAACACAAATACAATTATGAGGATATCATAATCTAATTAATAAGTATTTTTAACATATTTAGAGAGAAAGAAATGCTTTACTAATGAGTCATTCCCCTTAACTGAACTTATTTTCAGCTATACAATTATTTTCCTTTTCCTCCTTGGCAATTGCATTTTTTTTGAAAACTCCAATGTTGTGTGTTTAAGATTTGGTCTTTTAGATTGCCATGCAATATTTATATCAATGCACTCACTCATCTCTCTCTAGGATATTGATATTCTTAGTTTGATGAGTCTGTTGTCGATATGGACTCAATGTCCATAACAATAATGTAATTATTGCGACAAGCATATTGTCTAGGTATATGACTCGATGAGGGAAAAAAGATAATTTGAAATGAAAATTAAGATATATGTGGACCAAAATGTTAAGATTGTAGGTGTTCAGATTTGCATTTCAATGGTTTTTTAATTATTTAAATGCTAGTAATCAATCGGGAGAAATAAGATAATTTGAAGGTTTTTGAAACAAAAAAAAATAACAAGGATTTTATGACCTAATATCTAGCACACTGAGTAAATAAGGATTTATTTATCTAGTAATAGTATCTTCAGATTTACACTCGTCTAGGGTTTTCTATTTTACCCCAAACAATCACTCTTCTTTTGTTTTTTCTTAGAAGATGCACATTTTACATTAGTGTACATTTTTTAGTTTCCGGCTACAATTTCCGAATTGTAAGCCTTATTCATACTAAGAATTTAATAAACTTTGAAAGTACAACTCTAATCTTTTTAGAAATTTTAAAGTATAATAATGAATTCAGAATTTGAGCATATCTTAATTTTGTTACATTATGATTCAAGGATGGATGGTACAATGCTCATGGAAAAACAATATTGGGAAATGAAGGTATTGATTAGTGTTTGAAATAATATATTTTTTGAAATTTTATAAAAACATTAAGAGTAGTTTATTTTTTATTTTCTTTATTTTTAATTGAAATTTAGTAAAAAAATTTAACAAATCTCTTTGAGTGCAATTTACCTTGGGTTGTTTAAGAATCCTTGCATGGTTGTTTTAAAACCATGTGCAAGACCAACATATTTTTGGGAATAAATACATGACATCAAATTTTCCATTGATATTACATGTGCCAAGGGAATATATCCATGTAAACTTACTATCTTTAGTTGTTGTACTGTAAAAATACCTCTTAAATACCTTGACACTATTAGCAATTCTGAAATAGATAACATGATAACCAATTAAAATAATATGCTACTATCATTAGCAGGATCAAATCCACTCAGGAATTAGAGGGATTCTCCTACCAATCATTCTCAAGAGTGAAATGTGTAATTAATTTTTGTCATTAGAGGGATCAAATCCACTCAGGAATTAGAGAGATTCACCTACAAATCATTCTCAGGAGTGAAATGTGTAACTCAAGAATTAGAGGGATTCGCCTACCAATCACTCTCAAGAGTGAAATGTGCAATTAATTTTCTCAATGCTTGTGTAGGAATTAGAGGGATTCACCTACCACTGTAGTGTCAGCAATTTCAAATAATATATTTTTTGAAATTTTTTATAATTTTTCTAGGAATAGATTATTTTTTATTTTCTTTATTTTTAATTGAAATTTGGTAAAAAAAATTAACAAATCTCCTTGAGTGCAATTACAATGGATTGTTTAAGAAGCCTTGCATGGTAGTTTAGAAGGCCTTGCACGTGATTTTAAAACCATGTGCAAGGACAATATATTTTTGGGGATAATTGCATTGCCTCAAATTTTCCATTTGTATATTACATGTGCCCAATGAATATATCCATGTAAGCTTACTATCTTTAGTTTCTGTTCCAACAATACCTGTTAAATACCTCAACACAATTAGTAATCTCTGAAGTAGATAACATGATAATCAATTAAAATAATAAACTATAGAGGGATCAAATCCACTCAGGAATTAGAGGGATTCACCTACCAATCATGCTCAAGAGTGAAATGTGTAATTAATTTTTGTCATTAGAGGGATCAAATCCACTGAGGAATTATAGGGGTTCCTACCAATCATTGTCAAGAGTGAAATGTGTAATTAATATTTTTCAATGTATGTGTAGGAATTAGAGGGATCAAATCCACTTGGAGGGATTCTCCTAACAATCATTATCAAGAGTGAAATGTGCAATTAACTTTTTCAATGTCTATGTAGGAATTAGAGGGATCAAATCCACTTAGAGGGATTCTCCTACCAATCATTATCAAGAGTGAAATGTACAATTAATTTTTTCAATGTTTGTGTAGGAATTAGAGGGATTCACCTATCGCTGCAATGTCATGAGTCATTTTCATGGCACGCTACTTCTCTTGCGTATCATCTGCTCAATCTGATTTGATTGCATCTGTGAACATTATTGTCCAGTAATTAAAATTAAAATTAGAAATGGACTAAGGTTTCGACGACAATGATTTTTTATAAAAATAAATTAGAAATATCATTGTGTCATCGATACCAAATATTGATACGGAAGATCACATTACCTAGGCTCAGTGCTCTGGAAAAATGTTTTCAAGGTCTATTTTGGATTCTTTGTGTCATCCTTCTAGTCAAACAATGTTTGGTGGCCATTGATAGTGCTCTTCAAATTAAGGAGTATCTTTTTTAAATAGAAAATGTATCTTTGACGTCTCATCTATTTATGACCTACCTTATATTTAAACTTTGCTTGAGGTTTAGGTTTTTGTGATTTAGTACGATTTTCAAGTTTCCTTTTAAAATTAAGATACTATTTTTTAAAAGTTGATGGATGTTGTATTTGGGACATTAAAAAAATTTGGTTTTGGACACATATTTGCTTTTGTTTGTTTGTTTGTAAGAGGTGTATATAGTTTGTAAATGAAATTATTTTTGTTTTCTTTTTAAGCTTTGTAATACTTACAAAGTAATCAAACCATAATACTCTGTCTTTTGTGGTCATATGTTCTGGAACTTATAACTTGTGATGGATGCTTCAACCATCCATACTTGTTATTTATAAAATACCATATATGTACATATTTTATTCAAAGCATTAGAAATTAAAATCATTTCTAATTTTAATTTTGATTTTAATTATTTTAATTTTAATTTTAATTAATGGTCGACAAAATATATTTATTACTTTTTACTTTTTAGAAATAAAAAGTAACGTTACAACATCTCCCTCATACTCGACAAACATTACAACATCTCCATCATAATCGACAATATTATTTATAGCCGACATTGACAAGAGGAACGTTACATAACGTTACAAGATCTCCTCCATACTGGGATGTAGAGTGCCTCTTGACGCAATTATAAAAAACATTATTTATTTTTCTAATTATTTAATTAAAATAAATAAAACATATTATTTAAATAAAATAAAAATTTTGATTTAACAATAAGTAAATTGTTACAGCCATGCACCTCACCCCCGCCCAAGAGACTCGATTGGGCACCCATGTGGGAAATATGGTTTGGTCGACAGACTTGGAAAGGGGCACCTTGGACAAGTGCAGAAACGAAGACGAGTGTGTGGACCAAGTGTGGACGCACATGCCAAACCCGTGCTCAACCTTGGAGCTTGGCAAACCTAAGAGCACGACACCTTGGCATATCGACAGTTACTAAGCAGCATGCTTGAGCCCGAGCCCTCATTGATGAAGAGATGCATCTTGGAGGAACCTGGAGGAATGGCACCCAACGATGACATGTTCCAAGGAAGTGCGTCCTACAACCACATTGGTCGCATGGGGAGAACGCTTGTGGAAGCGCCTAGTCAGACGGACTGTTGGACCGAGTGCTCGTAGGAGGTGCACCTGACACCACATCACAAGGGACTTGAAGTGCACGCTGAGGAGGATGCTCATGGAGGAATGTCTGACGCCCAACGAACCATGCCATTGACTACAAGTGCACACGCATATAGAAGTGGACCACCAACGGAGTGAGTGTGTTGACCCTGAGCTAGCATGTGCGCTAAGTGAAAGGGAGAACCCTCCTTTTGAGGATGAACTCATTCATGTGACACTATAAAAATACTAAGGAAAAATGTTGAAGGAATAATCAAAGTTCTGGAAAGGAACACAATGCTAAGTGAAGGTGTTCTGTGGAGGCTCTCTAAGAAACACAGGTCGTTGGCATAGTTCGCTAAAACAATTGGTTTCGTAACACAGTTGGTTTATGGGACTGACAGGCTTGGCAAGCCATCATTCCAAAGGATTCAACTGCATAATGCATTTTTTGGCAGTAACAACCGAGCAAGGTAGCGACAGTCGGTAGACATAGAGTTGGATGTCGTAGGAGGGGTCAACTCGTCTTCTTTGTAAACTTGTATTCGGGTGTCACCGGTTGGGCGCACACCAGGAGTTTTGCCTATTTGGAAGATCCATCATTGTAATATAGTTACTCTTAATAAAATCTAACAAGGTTTTCTAGTTGGGCACCCCACCCATACTTGTCTCGTGATTTACTTGTGTTATGTGGATGAATGTATGCAATGCTTATTTACTTGATGCAATTGTGTAAACGAAAATAATAATATAAATGTGCTAAGTAAACGAGTTAGTTAGATAAGTGTTTAAGTGTTAAAATTTCCGCAAGGTTGGTTTAGGTGTAGTCCGTTGGAGTGCACCTAGATTGGCCACGCCCCCGAAAGGCTTATAGGTGGTGCTACACACCATAAAAGACCGCAAAAAAATCGGTGCATGTTGTGGCTATGACATAAATGGCCTAAAGGTATGTGGATGTTAATGCTTAAGCACATCTTGGGGTTAACATGGAATAAATATTTAAGCCACTAGGCGTGTCTTTTGCGGAAAGTCTCAAGTCAAGTGTTCTCACCTGATATTGACTCCTTTGTTTAGGCTAACTCCTAACGAAGCCAAGGGGTGTAGTCCCTACAAAAGAGCTACTGTGGCTTTTTTATGTTTCTTAGTTATTGATGGGATTTTTTTTAGGAGTTAAAGTCATTTACTACACAAGTATTGAAAAATACAATTTAGATAAAAAAAACATATAACCAAATAAGAATTCATGACATATAATGAATGACGCCTTAGCTTAAGAAAATAATCACAAAGTTTGTAGATCAATGTCGCGGAGTCAAATTAAATTCTTATTATAAAGGGAAATGTTTTGCAATTGTAATTGGTCTATTTGAGAATTATTAATATGAGTGGATTAGATGGAAGGACCAACTTGGATATACCAAATGGTATGAGTATTATATCCATATTTTTCCCAATGCATTTCTACACAAGAGAATGTGAGATACATCAGAGTCATAGGGGTGTGTCCAACACTACACCAATCGAGGGTGTAGCTTGATGGGGCCCTGCAATAACTATCTAGTTGTTCCCGCTTTATTTGCAAAATTTTTCCACAAAAATCAAATATCGTGATGTTATATTTCCATGTATTAAAGGAGAAATTGATTTTATTAAAGGTGAGTTTTTAATTAAGTGTGGAAAATTATTGAATGCAACACTTCCGTTTTTTTATTCCAAAGATTAGGTGAACGTGTGATGGACAAGAGCATACATAGAAGGAGCTAAATGTTTATTCCAATTTGATTGTAAAATAAAAATGCGTGACTAATTACTAAACTATGAATATCTTTTTATGTAATCGATCAAGATCTTTAAAGTACATTAGTAGAGCCTACTAGGTTAGTATTTGTTTTCAAATGACTAAAAGAAAGAAAGAAATAAACAAAATTGAATGATCCTTTATTAAAAGAAAATGAAAGCTACTCTAAGTAATGAAAAAAGGAAAATAAAGAAAAAGAAAATCACACAAAGGATGATATAGGCTTCCTCCAATAAGGGAAGAGGGGCATGGGATATTTAAAGCCCACATGCTTTTTATTAATGGTGGTTACAAATTACTTTTTTAATTAAATAATTCCTTCGATCCTTTTCAAAATAGGATCAAAAGGTTTACAATGCTTCGGAATAGAGAAATAAGTGAAGATACTTGAGAATGGCTCTTTCGACTAGCTCAAATCTTCAAAATCCACCAATTCTTCCACTTCTCTATGAGGAAAAAAGAAAAAAAATAGAAAACTAATAATATTCCAAGTTATTGGATTAGCCAAAAAATACATATAAATACAAAGGCTAAGTACTTGCAAAAGATTGTAGAGTTTTATAACTTCAAGTACTAAAGATAAATGTTAGCTCTAAAATTAAAATGACGATTTGTGACCACTTTTAAGTCTAACTAATAAACATGTAAACACGCTAAAGTGTTTGATAAACCTTTAAAGAAATCAAATCTCATTAGACATGTAGAAAAGTAACCAAGAGAGAAATTTTTAAATTTTAAAAGATGGAAGAGAAAACCTCAAGCTCAAATTTAACATCATGAAGAAGAGGAGGTGCCTATAGGAAAAAAAACATTAGATTGAAGAAATACTAGTGAAGAGGAATAATATGCAACTAAGATCCAAGTCCTCCTTCACCTTTGGTAACTTGCAAAGCTACACAACCTTTAAACAAGCAGGATTAAATCTAGTATTTCTTGTTAAAAGAAATTTGGGAAAGCCTCAATGTAACTGACTACATTCATCTACTCTTAGGTCTCTAATAACAAAAAATAAGTAAGCAAATTGAAGCTACAAATGCTTAGTCCATGAGCTGTCAATAGCCTTATAATCTAGAAAAAACTTTATATAAGCTTGAAATAAAAGAAATACAACTAGTTAAACATCACCTCAATGAATCTCAAGCATTCACAACTATGAAAATTTGCACCATATGGACCTCCAAAATATTCACTTTATTCAACAAATGATAGCAACCTTAAATGAATCACAAGATCATAGGGCCAATCCTTCATCGAAAAGATGAGAAATGGGCTTGCATAAATAGGAAAACCAAGCCTAGGGTGGCGCATTCGCTATCTCAAGATGACTAGGATGAATTTGAGCTTGAGAGGGAGTGAAATAGGGTGGGTTTGAGTGATTTGAGGGAGATCAAAGTTGAAAAAGGCCGCATCAAGCCTTGATATTAAACCCCATCCAATGAGAAGATGCCCAATCAACATATGCTTCCTCCTTGAAGAGATATGCGTCTCTCCTCTTGACATTAACTTGAATTGACTAGATTTGATTGATATCTTGTTCATTTTCCTTATAATTAACTCCAACATGATTCCAGTTAACTGAGATACACTCGATACATGTTTTCATTGATTTATGAATTTGTTTTTCTCCATATTTTCCAATTATTTGACACTTTTTTGTCATTTTCGAGAGAAAAATAATTTAAGTGATAAATAATTACTCAAAATAATCCCAAAGTGGGTTCAGGGGTGAAGTGGGTTATCTGAGTTAGAAAACAAGAACCCACATCGAAAATCCCCCCCTCTAAACCACACTTTTATGAAACTTTCATTTTTTACAATTAACTTATTAAAAGAATTGCTTGTTTTACGGGTAAATTTTTTATTCTAAAAAATAAAAATAAAAAAACTATAGGGTACCTATAAGTACATGTTCACATGACTCAATATTTATGACTAGAATGGTAATATACATAGACACTTAAAATTTAATAACCTCCCAAGGCCTAACCACCAAGGCGAATACTCCATATTTAGAGGATCGAGTGACAAACTATAAAATTATATGTTGTTGACGAGCAACATATAATTAACAAGGAAAAAACACTCTAGAGTATCGCATTGATAGCTAATTATAAGTTGGGAAATTCCTTTACAAAAATTCATGATGCTACGTCAACTTATTACAATTTCCCCAAGGGTATGAACATTCAAAAAACTAAAAAGGGGCGAAAATTGGCCCTAAAAGGTCTTTTGAACTTCTGAGAACTGATAGTGAACAAGAGACTTGTTCATAACTTCAGAGATTCAATGGAAATCCAACTAAGTGAAACTTAGGTGGATAAAATGTTGCAAACTATGTATTGCCCTACCTTTTGTTCAGTTCTAAATAGACATAAATGATAACTTTCCCATGGACATTTAAGCATAGAATGTGGCGCAATCATTTGTTGATGCATGTTTCCTTGAATTCCCAACTCCTATTTTAAGGAGAGAGATATGCACCCACCAAAAAATGTATCATGTCAATAATTCTAATTCCTATCTATCTACTCTATTTTTAACTTGAAGCTATCAAGACACAAATGGAAACTATTTATTACTCATAAGCACATACTATCCATCACTAGTAATACACATTCAATACAACATGATTCTATGATAAGCATCAAATAAAATAAATATGAGATTGGAACAAGAGACATATGTCATTTCTATTTTTAAGGAGATATTGTAGTGTGGCATGTCCAATAAATTATTGGAAGTGATTATGATTCCATTTGATGCAAGTACCTACTTGACCACCATATTATTATTCTAATTTCCAAGAAACCACCCACCTCCTTTCTCATTCACGAGACAAATTAAATTAAGCAAATATGGTCAAGCTATGATTATATTAATCTAACACATAAAAGGGACTAATAATGGTGATTATAGAGTTGAATGTTGATGTGTTAAATATGGCTTTCCTTTTAAATTACTATAAATGAAATAGAGAATAATATACAACTTCAATTTATAGAAGGGGGTAATAAAGAGTAGATTCCCTTCAAACTCGTTTGATATTCACTACACATATATTTAAAGAAATGTTATTAATCTAAGTAATCATTTATATTGAAAATATTAAGTGTCAAGGTTTGAATTTCATGATAATATCACAAGCTACCTGCTACCACCCAGTATGCACAAGGTTCTCACTTGAATGAAAACACCATCAGCTATCTAGGGACCTTCCAATCCCCCATCTAATCAAGCAGTCTTCTACTCAGTTGTTGTACTTGCACTTCCTTTGTAATAGATGTTTTTTGAAAAATTTGACATCCTTTTCATGTGTCAAAGGGCTAGTCTGAATGACTCAGTCATGTTATGACACCATTGGAGTGCTTGTTTTACCTAATTGAGTTTAGATCCTAGTGATCAGAGTTAAACATGGTTTTCACCTACACCTCCAAGGCCAAAGTGTATTATAACATAGGTTCCTTAGGTTGGTGTTAAGTTCATGTGGTTTGATGACAAATCTAGTTAGTTACCATGGTCCTAAACTCATTCATGGCATGTTTGGTCCCTAGGAGAAGCAATTTGGAAAAGGACTATGTAAATTGAGTTAAAGGGGTTATAAATTGTGAAGGGAATATTCTTGGCACCTCCTTATTCAAGGAGGGGTGCATGAATGGGTATCCCTTCATCCAATGGAGAAAAGTGGTGCCCTTACCCACCTCATGAGTCATCTCCAATTTGAAATTTGTCTTCTTTTTTCAAAATTAGGATCTCAAGATCATATCCTCTTTTGACATTATTTTTATATAAACAACACAAATACTTCTTTGATGAGATTGTAGACACATATAAATTTATGAATGTAGATTTCAAATGTATGCATGTATGTAAGTATATGTATGTATGCATGTATGTATGTATGTGTCTGTGTCTGGATGTGTGGGTGTGGGTGCGTGATAATAGATGGGAGGACACCCGCCCCCCCCCCATCTGTGCATGATGCTCATCAGTAAGACTATTGGATGCAAACCCGTTCCAATTTCTTAGGGAATGGTTAGGGAAAGGAAAAACCTAGTAGGAATTAAAGTCAATAGATTGAGCACGAGGGGGATTTAGGTGATTCCATGGAGGATAATGGTTAAAGAAGCTAGAGAAGAAACAAGAGAGGAATATCTACACATGTAAAGTTGTCTTCAATTCTCCATGGAAAATCCTGGTAACTTAATGCTTGGAGGTAATTACTTTCACGTGATCATCTTAGTATATGCTTTATTGGGATGATCCAATATGGAAGAAGACTTGAAGAATAAGTATAGGGTACTCAACGATGATGATATTAAAGATATTTTAAGAGATACTAACCATAAAATAATCATTTAAATTCCTCAGTTGTAGCATTAGAGATTATGAATTTTGGAAACGAGAGGTACTCGAGTTTGGGCATAAATAGGCTCTCGTAATTTTGATTACTGTTGAAGGTATCAGGTGGAAATGGTTTGTCCATGCCTAGGATTGACTAGTTCATGACCATTAGTGGCCCATTATGGCTTCGAGGTAGATATGCAAATGTTATTGAGGCCAAAGTAGAAGAAGAAAATCGATGATCATAGAATTTGAATACCCAAATAAGTCTCTCATAAAAGAGGTTCCTTTTAATATTGACCAAGACATTGATGCTATGGAGGATTAATCGTTGGAATAGTAGGTAGAAGAATGAGATTTACTGGACGGAATAAGTCCTTACTTGATGGTAAAGAACATTTTGGCATAGGTTTTGATGGAGAGGGAAATCCTGTAGGTCATGACCCTCTAAAATATCTTGTTAAAGCCACCAATGCCCCATTTCATATGGAAGATAATAAAGGTGAGAGCCTATGGGGAGATCGTATCACAATTTCTTCCAAGGATAGTGAGTCAGTGTAATGCTAATAGTTTCTTGTTTTGCATGTCTTCCATTTGATGTTAGCCTTAGTTTGAATTTTTATCATGGTTCCATGTTTCAGTAGTTCGTATTCAAACCTAGTTTCCATTTCTAAGTTAGGTCATGATAATATTATAGATATATCTCATATGATGAATTTGATCCTTTTATCAAACTTAGTTCAATCTTGGTTTCCCTTTCTTGGGAAGGATCTAATATTATTTTTATTTATCTTTAAGGAAATCGCATCGTAATCCAAAAAAAGTTGAATGTTGTTGGTTGGTATGGCTTCCCATAGGGTAGGCCAACTCTAATGTTTTTGTACTATATGTTGTTTCTCTTTGCTTCTAATCTAGATTAAGAAATTTAATTTATTTTTGAATATATATATATATATATAATTTTTGAGTTGATATGCCTCAAAATTCTAAAATGCTTATACTTATTGTTCCTATTATAACTTCTTTTGTGTTTGATCCATTTTTAAATAAATTATGAATTGCACTATAATATAAAATTATTTACAACCTAAAAGAAATATTGTTTGATTATGTTAAGACCATTATACCGTACATTAATGCATGCCCACATAATTTCAAGGGTATAATGACTTTTGTAATTCTAAAAAAATATAAAACTAACATTATAAATAAAAAATAAGGCAAAAGAATGATCCACTCTCTATAGTGAAGAAACCCTTGGAACCTAGTTGGACACCATAATGACCTTGGGCTTCCATCAGGTTTTGATCCACCATATTAGTTCCTTTTCAGAAAGTCAAATCCCCATAAATTTATCAATATCCATGTGATCACTCAGGAATTGAAGATGTATATTGATTTTGGTTGAAGTGAGTTCGTACTTGGAAATGCATTGAGTTTTTTTGTATGTGTTGGCTTGGTTTTGTGCATCATCCAAGATTAAATGAGAATGAGACAAGTGTACTGTCTAGATTGATTCTACCGCTTTCGTTCAAAATTAATAATTAATAATTTCAAAAAAAGAGAAAAAATAGTTTAATTAACATGTGATAAGTACAATTATTAAAATTAATCATCAACTATTTGATTAATAGATACAACTACCAGCTTAACTGCATCAATTATTAGATACAACTATTAACTTCACTCCAATGATTCTAGAACTATTACCTTAACTTAAACTCTAATCACATTTATATTGGATAACTATTAGCTTAACTATTAGATACAATATTAGTTTAACTCCAATGATTTTACAACTATTACCTTAACTTCAACTCTAGTCCAATTGCATTTGGCATCTAGGAGTCTAGTTAATGTGAGTCATGTAAGAGTCCAACTCCTAAACTCCTAATAAACTCCTCCAAAATCCTAATAAACTCCTGCATATGTAGTTGGATATCTAGCTAATATACACTTCATCGTAGTTAGATATACACTTCATCTAGCTAATATACAGTTCATATTACATGTTTAGGTTTTCCATATCGATATAATTAGGTTTTCGATTATTTTTAAAGGAGGTTAGTCTAACTCATAATTAACAATTTCAAAAAAATTAAAAATAGCTTAGTTAACATATAATAAGCACAATTCGTGATAGTTGAAAAAAACAAACTTTAGCTTCAACTATTCGATTATTAGATACAACTATTCAATTATTAGCTTAAATACATTGATGATAAAACTATTATCTTAACTTCAACTAGAATCATGACTTTTACTTTTAACTTTTAATTAACTATTAGATACAATTATTAACTTAACTCCAATGATTCTATAATTATTAGCTTAACTTCCACTCTAATCAGTGTTATATTGTGTAAATATTAGATTAACTCCAATGATTTTACAACTATTAGCTTAACTTCAACTCTAATCGCGGTTATAATGGATAACTATTATATTGTTCCAATAGTGATACAACTAATAAAATAAATTTAGATGAATTCCATCTCTTAGCATGGGAAGTTGACCTTGATTTCAATAAAACCATGCACCAAGAACAATCACTTAGGTAATGCACGAATTATATGACAATTGAATTCCATATGGCACTTGGGAATCGAGTTAATGTGCATAAGGCATAATCTAGGCTTTATACTAACTTCTAAATTAACGATTAGCTTAACTCCAATGATGATACCACTATGAGCCTAGCTTCAACTATGAGCTTAACAACCATAAATTAAGTTGTTGTTATATTAGCTTAACTATTAGATACAAGTAATTGACACATTCTTTAGTAAAAAAAACATTATCAATATGCCAAATATATACCTCTCGGCCTATTTCAAACATATCAATCGTAGTGATATGGTTGGTGCCAGTTAAATAAAAGTTCTATATAGTGATGTAGATATAGTTAATCATTGTGATGTGATTGTCACATATATTAAGACTAGTCATTATGACTATTTTAATAAACAAGACACTTAGCATTGTTATATATTTTTAAATTTTTTTATATCTAATAATTTCTTTTGCACATTTAAAGAAATTAGTCAAATCATTAAAATGAACCAAGCATAAATCAATCAACACTAACAAAAACTATTTGTATAGGAAAAGAAGGAATCTCTATAATTCCTTCCTACAAGTAAATTTTCTATTTAAAAAAAGGAGGAGCTAGCGCTGTGGAAAAATCACTTCGTACAGATATGGCTCTAAATCATTGAGCATATTCAAGATGGATGGACACTGGAAGGAAGCATAGAGGGAAGTAATGGCTTTATCGCAAGTGAAAAAGGAACTAAAGGGACATTTTCTGAGTACTAATCGTTAAGTGTGCCGATCATACAATCGAATATCAGTATAAAAACTAGTATAACCCTACAACAATTAAAAAGTGGCGAAGGATGTTAACATGTGGAGAGCTGAGTCCATTGAGCTCATTCTCCCCTGTGGGCATTCAATGAAAAAGAGTGTTAAGTATTTGAAGTTTTGGAAAATTACAAGAAGCATCCCAATAGAACCTTCATTTAGTAGATTGATGTCCATGTTTAAAGAGCCTCGTCATTAATTAATATTTTTTGTATTTATTGCATCGAGAGAAGCAAGGTGCTCTCCAATCTAGTATGGGGGATATCATGTCACTTTAGTCACTTTATGTTAGCTGACATAAATAAAAAATATTAAAAAATGAAAAATGAAAAATATAAATTACATATCCACTTAAATAAAATAAATAAATAAATAAATAAAAACTAGCATAGATCCATTTTGAACCTAGATCTATCAAGTGCTCAAAGAGATCCAAATGGTAAAAAATTGTACACCTCAAGAAATTGGATTCTTGTGGGTGCTTGATAGATCCAGGTTTAAAATGGATCTATGCTAATATAATGATATGAATAACATAAAGAATATAAAGGAGCATTTAAATGGGCCTAATGATTAAGAACATGTGTTATTTCTCTAGACTTAATCAAGATACATTTAAGCATTATTTATATCTTAATCAAGATGCATTTAAGCATAACAAGATATGATGACCATGAAATGAATATTGTTACACTTGTTACACTCAGGTTAAATGAATATTGGCTATACACTTGTTACACTCAGGTTAATATTGTTGATCCGTTGAGGGAAGTCCAAAGTATGAGATAAATAGCACAACCGTCGATGAATGCAGATAGGAACAACAAACCACTTAGTTTAATTTGGTATGAATAATGGATATAAAATTATATATTTTAGCCTTTGTTTAACAACCATCTATCTTCACAAAACTAAGTGGTTGGTTGTGCTTGTTGGCACCGACCACCTTACTTGTGACTGTGCTAGTATCTACATGCCTATCAATATAACTAGCAGAGCCACAAGTCAAGTGGTTGGTGAACAAAGATAGGTGTATCTAGCCACTTATTTTTGTAGATATGGGTGGTTGTTAAACAAAAACTAAACATTAAACTAATTACTAGATCCTTATAAATATCGATTTAAGGTATAACATAAATATTAAATTACGAAAAAAAACGTAAAACAAATACTATTTAATAAAAAAAAACTTATACTAACTATAAAACTTTAGTAATTTATAAATATATAAATAATTAAATAGTGAATTTTTAACTAAAGCTTATTTAAATATGAATTAAGATGCATTTAGGCATAACAACATAGGACGACCATGAAATGAATGTTCATTGTACACTTGTTACACTTGGTTAATCTTGTTGATTCGGCTCAAGGAAGTCAAAAATATGAAATAATATCTAAACACCTATCGGTGTAATAACTCAATGATCGAAAAAAATACCTCTATCAATATGGAAAAACATTCTCAAATATCTCCTCCATTCCACGATCAATTTCTAGTTGGCATTCAAAAAGATAAGGATAACTAGAGAAAATGGAGAAAAAGGTAACCATGTAGAGTTTGCCGTAGTAAATCTCCTCACTATTAAAATAAGCATATGGTATGTAGAGCCGGGAGGAGGCTCAAGATAAACCCCAAAATTCCCCAAACCCTCACGCCATGAATAGAAACATCTTTGTGAAGCACTAAATCTTACCATCGCATGACTGGAAGTTTTCCCAAAATTCATTGTGATCCCTCCATGCCTAAGTTAATCACTATGTACAAATCACTCCTTTTAAAGGCTTCCAATGCATAGTAGGTGGTGTACCTCCCACCTTGGCCATGCATTCATGGAAAGTTTCCACCATTATTCGTTAATTGACATTAACTTGGCGTTCACATCGACGTAACTTTTAATTAATGCCTCGTTTTAACGCGTTCACAACTATTTTTTTTGTGGTTGGTGAATGTTGATGGACAACAAATTAAGTATCATGAAATTATATATTATCCATGCGTTAACTATGAGTCCACCCCAAATTATATGTTGCTCTTATGAGTTATCCAGTTATCAACCATAGATTATTTTTATATGTTTTTTCTCTCACACATTTTTTTAGTTATCTGCCATGAATTGTTGGTTATCCATTCATCAGCTACGAGTTATCCATGCATCAACTACCAATTATCCATGCATCAACTATCGGTTACTCATTCATCTAGTACTGATTATTTTTTATATTTTTATTTTTCAAATTGTTTATAACTTCCAATTTCGAACGAGTTTCATAGAATTAATCTACACAGTACACTTGTCTCATCCTCGTCCATAAATGGTAAGACACTCCAAAATTTTAAGATATTAACGCCTTTCATATTGTAATTAACCATGACAAATGCACGAGTTATTACCTCATTCTGTAGAATCAAAATAACATAACTTTATCAAACTATTAGAAGCTAAAATTTATTATATGAAATTATGGAAAATCAAAGAATGTCATGTAATCTTGGAATTGATTGATCAATTCAAACTATCATCGGATCATGTAAAGGAGGTTGGTCTTAAGCTGCATAATGCATTTTTTGGTGTCCCCAAATATTAGTTGCATAGTTGTGCCATATAAATATTCAGTTTATTTTTTACTAAATAAAAGTGTTGGAATAAAAAACTAATAACAAAATCTAATTCAATTCTAGACAATCAAATCTAACTAGTCTACTTGACGTGCTCTTCATAGATCCAAAAACATGCAAGGAAATCTAAAAAGAAAAAAAAAAGGACACCTTTTCCTTTGGGTACTAAAAACTAATAACACCAAAGAGCATCCAAGAATCTACCAAGATGAAAAGAAATAAGGAAGAGAAACAAACAGGAAATTGTTGAAGAAACTAGCTTGAAGGGATCATAGATTCTAATGAGTATCCTTCAATAATGGTGAAATTCTTCTTCCTCTGGCCCATTTTGTTAACCATCAAGATAATCGCTTAGAATATTTTAACAAATGAAAAATAGAGAACACTGGGCAGCAAAATCTATGTAGGAAAACTAACCATTCTCATGTTGCAAGAAATGAAATGAAACAATGAAATTCTCAATAAAATAGTAGAGTATTGTTGGAAAGGATGCTCAATTATAGATTTGAATGCAATGGGCACTATCGAAATATTATCACTTCCATGGAACCCCAAAACAATCATAATGGAGAGTTTTTTAAAAAACCCATCAAATTATCTTTGCCAAATTCTACCTCATCATTATTGAGGATACTTGAGTCATAAACAATGTATAAGGTCTCACTTCAATAGTGGACAAAGCTCAATTCATAACCTATGTTCAAGAGATGCATGAATTCATAGGAGATCCAAAATTGATTCTTGCATAATAATAATAATCAACACCCTATTGAAGTGAGACCTTATTATTATTATTATAGATTTTTGCAGGAAATTTTGATCGCATGAACACCCTTCTAGAAAACAAAGGAGGAACCAAGAGACTATATGCTTATTGAAAATCCTTTCAAAATGACATTGAGGAAAGAAACCTAGTGGACAAAGAAACCAACAAAATATACACATGGAATTACAAAAGGGAAAGGAAACACAAAGTTGTTTCAAGGATTAATCACTTTCTTCTCTCATAAAATATAATGAACCCAAGTGTAACACCCCAGTTTTGACCCTGTTTGCATTAAATATACATGATACATATATTGTAAATAATCATGGTGTGGAGCTAAAGGCAAAGGCCCCACCATCAGTTTGGCTATGTTATGTTTTGGATAGAAATGGTCACCGATGGTATATCGGGACATGTGGCATACATATTAAGTTGTGGCATCATGTAACTATGCATCTTTAATTAAATAACCCAACTAGCTATGTTCACTACAAACAAATTGAGAAGGGGCATGATTCCTAAGGATAAGGAAGGGGGAATGTTGAATCTTGAGCCATGGGGGAAAGGCCTTATGTCACCACTCTTTTGCTCACCTTCCCTTGTCTCCTCTAACCACCACCTTAGTTATTATGTTGTTAGTTGGGGCAGCTATTGGCTGGCAGGAAAACCACTACTACGCCGACTCATGCTCTCTCTCCACGATGTGTCTTTTGGGTTGCGGATGGTCTGTCCACTATCCTGATCATGAGTCTATTCGTTTTCCCCATGCAAGAGTGGAGTTAAAAGAATTACAATCCATTGTGTGGGGGTTCGCCCTTTTTATCTCTCTCACACTGTTTTGTCAGGGGGTGGTTGTGTTCTTCCTCTGGTTCACGTAGAAATTCTGTGTTGACTCCACCATTGTCAGACTGAGTAACGTTCTGTTTTTCCATCATTGAATCGTGGTTGTGATTTTCATCTACAATTCTATGGGTTGCGTGTTTTTCCCTCGTATAGATTGGGAGCCGGTTCCTTTCCCATTTCGGTTGGTGTAAGTTCTCCAGTGATTGAATTGGGGATTGTGTGTTGTGGGTTCATGGATGTTTGTGGGATATTGTTTCCACGATTGCTAGACTTTGTTTTTACCATGTGATGATGTAGGTTTTTGTGGAATCCTTTTGGCCATGATAGGGCCAAGAACGATTCAGGGAGTTGTTTTCCCCTGTTAAAGCTTGACTAGCTGTTTTGTTGCATGCATGCAATGGCTTTGTTCTCGGACTGCATTAGAGTGGTGAATGAGGGCCTCATGTGCTTGATAAACCTGGTGGTTTGGGACCCACAAAAATAGAGCTAGTGGGTTGGATTTCTTCTCCACAACCCCTGAATAGCACTGGAAGGGAGATCAGGGTCTAAGGGACTGCGTTGCAGAGAAATGACTGATTTCCTTGTGTTGGGTGTTTGTGGGTGTCCTAGAAGCCAGACTGGTTCTGGTGTAGGTGTCCTTAGCTCTTCAATGATCTCACCAGCTTAGCATTTACCCTTTCCCAAGTCTAGGATGTCCTGATAAACCCAACGTTGTTGTCTTGGATGATCTGTTGTTCACCTGATAAACCCAACCGTGTTGGCTTGGCTGAACTGTGTACCCTTGCGGTGTTGTTATCCTTGGCTATGTGTAAGCTTGTTAGTTCCTTATTCCTTGGGGAATCATGCCCAGCTTGGGTTGGCAGCATTGATGAGAGATTAAGAAGCACGCGGGCCTATGGTTGGTTGGAACATTGCAGTGGCGTAGCTGGTTGCGAGACAAGTCCTTATTAAGATAAGTATTCTTTCCTGACTTGTGTCTGCAATCATATTTATTATTGATGAATGAAAATGTACATAATGAATGCTGAATTGTATATTAATGCATGTTGTTTTGCTTCCGCTATGTATATGAATTATTAATGCTTCATATTACGTTTTATGTTTTAAGTAATCTTGTTACAGCATTATATGTATGTATGTTCATGTTCATGGGGCTAGATGCCCGGATGATTGATGTATCATAATGTCCTCTTCGTCGGTCGAAGGGTCGGGGACGTTACAGTGTGGTATCAAAGCCAACATTGCAGCATGGGCTTGAATGGGCCATGAAAGATCAGATAGTAGAGGCAGGTTGCCTTCTGCCTAGCAGAGATTAGAAAATTGTGACAAGAAAATTCACAAAATTTTTCTAAGTGCCAAATTGTCGGCTCATCGAAAAACTTAGTGAGAATTTCTTCCAATGCCACGGAAGAGCTAGTCTGAAGCTCACCCAACAGAAGCTAGTCAGAAGAAAATTGGGAAATTCCTCTATGTGCTCGTCGGCTGTCGACGAATGTTAGAGGATGGGGGAGTCGCAGTTTCGGCGGTGATCAGCTGAAGCCCACCGAAATTCTACCTCGATTAGTCTGAAGGTCCTTCGTTATCGAACGTTAGCGATCAACGAATGTTAGAGGAAGGGAGAGCCGATACAGCGACAGGAAAAAAGTGAAATATTGCCAAAAACTAGTTGTTTAAGGCTCTGAAATATCGGTGGAAAAAACAAGATGATAGTTGGTTGAACCGCCAACAGCAACGGTGGAGTGAAAATTTTTGAAAATTTTTCTAAGGTGAGAAAATCATCGGTGATCGGCGAAAGTTAGTTGTATTGGTCGTCGATGACATCGGAAGAAGTTAGTGGTTCGTATGCCGACCATTACGGAAATCTAGTGGACTAATCTTCCGACAGATACAGGTTCCGACTGTCGATGTTGATTAAGTTGTGCTTCAGATTGCCGATCGGAAGTTATTAGTGGATTAGACCGCCGATCGAAAAAAGTTCAACGATGATGAACTGCCATTGCAGCTGCTCAGTCAACTATTCCATCGATGCCTTAGTCCTTCCACTCTCCGATGCCGAGGTGTTTAGTGAATAGTAGTTCGAGGTTCCGATACATAACTATGGCAGTGACAAATAGTTGATTTGATCGGCGACATATAGGGGAAGATGGAGCCGACGGATTCGGTGGAAGTTAAAGGAAGATTTTCGTCGACAGATAGTTAAGAAGATCGATGAAGAATAAGAGATGATTGAGCTGATGAAGCGACAAAAAAGAAGACTAAAGAGAAAATTTTGAAAATTATTCTAACTTGTAAAATCATCGGCGATCGGCTATGAATAGTTTTTCACATCGCCGATGCTTAGATGATTCAGTTGCCGATGAGCTATGTCGGATCAAATTAGTTGATCGAATTTTTACCATTGCGGCTGACTAGTAGTCTATTCCTCTGATCAACAGCTGTTCCGACCACCGATAGGCCTGTGGCTACCGAAGACATAAAAAGATCGTGGGCCACCGTTGCGGAAGCCGAAAGTACTAACCGCCTGACACCCAGTACGCCCAACCGCCGATGCAGCAGATTAGTTGGTTTCCCCATCGATAAAGTTCATACTGTTAGACCATTATGGACCTGATAGGGTGGAGGAAATTAGTCGAGAGATTACCGATAAAACTCGGAATAGTAGATCATTGCAGGCCTGATACGGTGGAATGAAATAGACGAGCAACCCGCCGACACAGCGGAGAAAATTAAATGTTCTAATCACAGAAATGCTGGAAGATTAGTGAAGAAAGGATCCAATGAATAGTCCTTGACATTGCTGATGCAAATCGGAATTTTAGATGAATTGCTCACCAAAACACCAAAAAATTAGCAGGGAAGAGACCCGACAAGGAGAAGAAAATTTTGGGGTTTTTAAAATGGAATTTTTTCTTAGCAAATTCCAACTGTTTCAGCATATTTCAGTAGATTGTTAGTGGATTACAGAGTTGAACAAGAGAGAGAGAAAACTTTGTGTTTTAGAAAAATTGTTGTTTTATGAATTTCCAGAAGAGGAAGGTAAGTAGTTTTGATTTGTATTGATGATATGGATCTAACAGTTTGCTACTAACACATTTGCAGAACTATAGATCACTTCCAAGAGCAGTATTCCAAGAAGAATAGTGTGGTGAAGAAAGAGGTGGTTCAGTCATGAGAACCCATGATGGGTATGATGCTCAAGATTCTTACGAGCGTGCAGGAGATGCCATGGGAGAAAATGTCTAGAATGGAAATGATGACATAGGATTCTAATGGAAGGAGATTCCAAGAGACACCGTCAGATGTTGCAGCCACCATGAGAAGCTTGATTAAAGCCTAGGAACAGTAGCATAAGCTGAATGCTGCCATGTTGCAGAGTTTGATAGATTTGTAGAGGAAGATAGACTCTGGACGAGGTACAGCAAAACCAGAAGGCAGTAAGAGTAGCACTAGGAGAAGGAGAAGGAATTCTAGTGGATAATCTAATTCTGAAGAATCCAGTGCAGATACAAGTTCATCTTCTCATAAAGGGAAACGAAGAAGGCACCATAGGGGTCGCTCTCAGGATGAATTTAAGAAAGCTAAACCTCCTACCTTTGATGGTGAGGTAAAGACGGGACAAGAAGCTGAAGCTTGGCTTCTTGGGATAAAGAAGTATTTTCAAGTGCAGGACATGAATGGAAGAGCGTCCATTTGGTGGGAACACTTTAAAAAAGTAAAGAAGATCAGTGAAAGGAGACTGAAGTGGAAATAGTTCAAGAAGTATTTCAGGCAGAAATACCTCTCTGACAGGTATTATGATGACAAGATTAGGGAGTTCCATGAGCTGAGATTGGGATAGCAGACCATGGCTGAATATGCAAATAAGTTTTTGAAATTGTTGAGGTATGTCCGATAAATTAGAGATGAAAAAGTGAAGGTCCAGTGGTTTCTAAGTGGATTGCCTCAAGCCTACAAAGATAGAATTGAGTTATAGGAACCAAGAACTCTTGAAGAAGCAATAAGGAAGGCTAAGTATTGCTATGAGCAAATCGAAGGTAATCCTGATTACCATAAGGCAAGGAAGGACAAGAAGAATGAGAAGTTTGACCAAAGAAGGAAAGGTTTCAAACCTTCTAGATTCAAGAATTAGCAGAAGCAGCCATCCCAAGCTGCGACTAATCCAGTTGGAGTGACAAGTGGAAAGCCTAAAGAGCCACCACATAATAAAGGTCCACTCAAATGTTGGAAATGTGAAGGACCCCACTTGCGCAGATATTTTCCACTCGAGAATGAAAGTGCAAGGCCAACTTATAATGTTTAGGAAGCAGAAACAATGGGTCAGGTAGAAAGAGCAATTCATAGAATTTATGTAGCACGGGAGGACCGCCAGGCAGATCACCAGTCAACTGTGGTTGAAGTTGCAGGTAAGATTGTTGAACAATTTTTTCCTATTTTGATTGACCCTGGTTCTACTCACAGTTACATTTCTCCTAGAGTAGTGGAGATGTGTGCTTTTAAGAAGGTCAAGCATAGAAAATCTTGGTTAGTTCAGCTAGCCACTGGGACTAAGAGAAAGGTCAATGAAGTAGTTGAGAAATATCTGTTGGTTATGAATGGATTGATCACTTGTGTAGACCTGAATGTTCTACCGCTTGGTTCCTATGATGTTCTCATTGGAATGGATTGGTTATAAGCTCACAGAGTGAAGCTTGCCTGTTATAACAAGACTTTTGAATGCACAGATGAAGAAGGAAACCCAATAGTTTTGAAGGGTATTCCGAAGGTAATTTAAGTAAGACATGTTTCAACAATGCAGTTGAAGAAGTTCTGTAGGAAGGTTGCCAGTTGTATGTAGCTCATATTCTAGAACCAACAGGAGATGAAACTTTTAGGTTGGAGGACTATCAGGTGCTATAGGAATTCAAGGATGTGTTTCCTAATGGGATTCTAGGGCTTCCTCCAAAAAGAGACATTGATTACACAATTGAACTTGTGCCAGGAGTAGCACCAGTGTCTAAGACACCCTATAGGATGAGTACATTGGAGATGCTAGAGTTGAAGATGCAACTGCAAGAGTTGTTGGAAAAGAAGTATATATGACCGAGTGTGTCTCCTTGGGGAGCACCGGTTCTATTCGTAAAGAAGAAAGATGGTATACTTAGGTTATGTATTGATTACAGATAGTTGAACAAGGTTACCATGAAGAATAAATATCCTTTGCCTAGGATTGATGACCTCTTTTACCAAATGAGAGGAGCAAAAGTATTTTCCAAGATTGACTTGAGGTCTGGTTAGCATCAAGTGAGAATCAAGGATGAAGACATACATAAGACAGCCTTCAGGACAAGGTATGTGCATTATGAGTTTGTAGTGGTACCATTTGGCCTCACAAATGCACCAACTACATTTATGTGCCTTATGAACAGTGTCTTTAGCAAGTATTTGGACAAGTTTGTTCTTGTTTTCCTTGATGACATTCTTGTTTATTCTAAGAATGAGGAAGAACACAAAGGGAATTTGAGATTGACATTGCAAGTACTCAGAGAACATCAGATGTATCCAAAAATGAGAAAGTGTGACTTCTATAGAGATAGAATTCAATATTTGGGTCACATTATCTCAGAAGATGGTATATCAGTAGACCCTAAGAAGATTGAATCCATTATGAACTGGCCTACTCCAAGAAATGTGAGAGATGTAAGATCTTTTATGGGACTTGCAGGATACTATAGGAGATTCATTGAGGGATTTTCCAAAGTTGCACATGCCATCACTTCCTTGCAAAAGAAGGGAGTAAATTCTGAATGGACTTCAAAGTGTGAAGAAAGCTTCCAGCGGTTGAAGAATCTTCTCACCAATGCACCAGTGTTGAAGGTTGCAGATCCAAAGAAAGATTATGTGGTGTGTACCAATGCATGCGGACAAGGGCTTGGAGGAGTCCTTACGCAGGACAACCACATGATATGTTATGAGTCAAGAAAGCTGAAAGAACATGAGAGGAATGATGCCACTCATGATCTAGATCTTGCAGCCATAGTGCATGCTATCAAGATGTGGAGACATTACTTGATGGGTAGAAGATTTGAACTCAGGATAGACCATTGTGGTATGAAGTATTTGTTTGATCAGCTTACTCTGAATGCTAGGAAAGCGAGATGGTTGGAATTTTTATGTGAGTTTGATTTAGAAATCAAGCACATAAAAGGAAAGGAGAATAAGGTAGCTGATGCACTCAGTGGGAAGGTACATGAAATGCATGTGGCATCTCTTAGTATTTTCCAATCAGATTTGAGGTAGCAGATTGTTAATCATGTTGCCGGAGATGAATTGTATGAGCAGGTAAAAGACAAATTGTAGCAGCAAGGTCTCGAGAAGAGGTATGAGGGATATAAATTGGAAGAAGATGGACTTCTTACTTATAAAGGTAGAATTTATATTCCCAATGTAGTAGATTTGAGGAGAGTTGTTATGGATGAAATCCATCAAACTCCATATTCTGGTCACCCAGAATACCAGAAGACAATTGCTACAGCTAGAAAGCAGTACTTTTGGCCAAGAATGAAAAAGGAAATGGTTGAATACATTTCAAGGTGCATGAAATGTCAACAGGTAAAGGTTGAGCATCAACATCCAGCAGGTTTGTTGCAGCCTTTTCCAGTTCCAGAATGGAAATGGGAAGTTATTTCCATGGATTTTATTACAGGATTGTCAATGACTTGGAGACAACATGATTCCATCACGGTTGTGGTAGACAAGTTGACAAAGGTAACACATTTTATACCGGTGAATTCTACGCATAATACTAATGACAATGCAAAGATCTTAATGAAGGAGATTTTCAAATTGCATGGATTCCCAAAGGAAATAGTTTCTGACAGAGATGTCAAGTTCACTTCCAATTTTTGGAAGGGGTTGTTTGCAGATTTGGGTACAAAGTTAAACTTCAGCACTGCCTACAATCCTTAGACAGATGGGCAAACAGAAAGAGTTAATCAGGTGCTTGAAGATATGCTTCACCTGTATGTGATGGACAAACCAACCAAGTGGGAATATTACTTACACTTGTTAGAGTTTGCTTATAATAATGGACAGCAGGCATTCTTGGGGATGAGTCTGTATGAAGCTTTGTATGGAAGAAGGTGTAGGACACCAGCGACTTGGGATAATTGAGTGAACAGGGTTGTGCTTGGACCAGAATTGCTCAAGGAAATGGAGCAAGAGGTTGTAAAGATCAGGCAAAATATGAAAGCAGCACAGGACCTACAAAAAAACTATGCAGATAAGCATAGGATGAATAGGGAGTTCAGTGTTAGGGATCATGTTTACCTCAGAGTGAGGGCAAAGAAAAGTTCCTTGAAACTTGGAAGTTATGCCAAGCTGCCACCAAGATATCGTGGGCTGTTTGAAGTGCTTGAAAGAATAGGGCCTATTGCATATAAACTTGCATTGCATGCTAGTACTAGAGATCATAATGTTTTTCATGTTTCTTTGCTTAAGAAATATGTACATGATCCTAACCATGTGATAAATTGGGATGTGATTCAGGTGGAACCCAAGGGAGAGTTCCAAATTAAGCCAATGCACATCCTCTACATGAAGGTCACAATGCTTCGGAACCAAGCCATAGGGTACGTAAAGGTGCAATGGGAGCACTATGGACCTAAAGAAGCTATGTGGGAGCTGGAGGATGCCATGCGATTGGCACATCCATTTTTGTTCAATCCTGTCGAACATTGAGGTGGTACCAGTGTAGCATTTTGTTCAAATTTCGTAAAGCACTGAGGACATTGCTATTGAAGGGGGAGGGGAATGTAACACCCCAATTTTGACCCCGTTTGCATTAAATATACATGATACATATATTGTAAATAATCATGGTGTGGAGCTAAAGGAAAAGGCCCCACCATCAGTTTAGCTATGTTATGTTTCAGATAGAAATTGTCACTGATGGTATATCGGGACATGTGGCATACATATTAAGTTGTGGCATCATGTAACTATGCATCTTTAATTAAATAACCCAACCAGCTATGTTCACTGCAACCAAATTAAGAAGGGACATGATTCCTAAGGATAAGGAGGGGGGAATGTTGAATCGTGAGCCATGGGGGAAAGGCCATGTGTCACCACTCTTTTTCTCACCTTCCCTTGTCTCCTTGACCCACCACCTTAGTTATTATGTTGTTAGTTGGGGTAGCTGTTGGCTGGCAGGAAAACCACTACTACGCCCACTCATCCTCTCTCTTCACGACGTGGATTTTGGGTTGCGGATGGTCTGTTCACTATCCTGATCATGAGTCTATTCATTTTCCCCATGCAAGAGTGGAGTTAAAAGAATTACAATCCATTGTGTGGGGGTTCGCCCTTTTTCTCTCTCTCACACCATTTTGCCAGGGGGTGGTTGTGTTCTTCCTCTGGTTCATGTAGAAAGTCTGTGTTGACTCCACCATTGTTAGACTGAGTAACGTTCTGTTTTTCCATCACTGAATCATGGTTATGATTTTCATCTATAGTTATGTGGGTTGCATATTTTTCCCTCATGTATAGATTGGGATCTGGTTCCTTTCCCATTTTGGTCGATGTAAGTTCTTCAGTGATTGCATTGGGGATTGTGTGTTACGGCTTCATGGATGTTCGTGGGTTGTTGTTTCCATGATTGCTGGATTGTGTTTTTCCCTTGTTATGCTATAGGTTGCCGTGGAATCGTTTTGGCCATGATAGGGCCAAGAACAATTCAGGGAGTTGTTTTCCCCTGTTAAAGCTTGAATAGTTGTTTTGTTGCATGCACGCAGTGGCTTTGTCCTTGAATTGCATTGAAGTGGTGAATGAGGGCCTGATGTGCTTGATAAACTTGGTGGTTTGGGAACCACACAAATAGAGCTAGTGGGATGGATTTCTTCTCCACAACCCTTGAATAGCACTGGAAGAGAGATTAGGGTCTAAGGGAATGCGTTGTAGAGAAAGGACTGATTTCCTTGTGTTGGGTGAGTGTGGGTGTCCTAGAAGCCAGGTTGGTTCTGGTGTAGGTGTCCGTAGCTCTTCAATGAGCTCACCAGCTTAGCATTTAGCCTTTACTAGCTTCGAGATTGCCTGATAAACCCAACTTTGTTGGCTTGGCTGATCTGTTGTTCGCCTGATAAACCCAACCATGTTGGCTTGGCTTAACTATGTACCCTTGTGGTGTTGTTATCCTTGGTTATGTGTAAGCCTATTAGTTCCTTATTCCTTGGGGAATCATGCCCGATTCGGGGGTGGCAGTGTTGCTAAGAGATTAAGGAGCACGCGGGCCTATGGTTGGGTGGAACATTACAGTGACGTAGCTGGTTGCGGGACAAGTCCTTATTAAGATAAGCATTCTTTCCTGACTTGTGTTTGCAATTGTATTTACTATTGATGAATGATAATGTACGTAATGAATGCTCAATTGTATATGAATGCATGTTGTTTTGCTTCCGCTATGTATATGAATGATTAATGCTTCATATTACATTTTATGTTTTAAGTAATCTTGTTACAGGATTATATGTATGTATGTTCATGTTCATGGGGCTATATGCCCGGATGATTGATGTATCGTAGCATCTTGTTCGCCGGTCGGAGGGTCGAGGAAGTTACACCAAGTCTCAACATTGAAGCCATTATACTTCCTTGTGCAAGCTTTGATCATTGGCCTCTATCCCTCACACTGGATATAAATTATCAACCCAAAATTATGCCCTTTTGGTTTGAGAAATTCTTGGTCAAACATTGTAATTTTTAGGCTAATATTGATAGCTAGTGAGCATAGCTTTCCAACCCTCAAGGATCCAATATGTATTTCTTTCAAAAAAATTAAAGAGTATCAAATGCAAGCTCAAATTATGGAACAAAGAAACATTTGGCAATATCTTTGATGCCAAAAAAACTATAAATCCAAATGGAGAAACTTAAAAAAAAATATTGGAAGGAAGATCTAAGTAGAATAATAAGGAGCAATTTCTCATTCTATCCCAATTGGACAAAGGAATCGACAGAAAGATATTTTCTAGAAGTGAAAATTGAGAATCAAGTAGCTAAAAGAAGGGGGGAGACACACTAAACTATTTAACAAGTCTCTGATCCAACATATGCATCATAATCAAATCAACTTCTTCAAATATAGCCAAGGAAACAATCATGTAAAACACAAAGATATCGAAAGGGATCTCAAAGGATATTTCAGTCTCTCATTTCTAAACCACCAATTGATTGGGAAGAACAAATTGAGCAGATCACCTAACACATTCCTAAATTAATCTTGGATGGTAAAGATAATTATCTTCTCAGTCAAATAATTCAAGAAGAGGAAGACAAAGAGGTCAATAAAATGCCAGTGGGTAATTTTCCTGGACCAGATGGATTGACACTTCATTTCTTCCCCTCTTGCTAGGAAACAATCAAACACAATCTTAGAGAGGATGTTGAAGATTTTAGAAAAACTTTATAAGTGATTCCAACCCTTAAATATAATTTTCTCATTGGCATACCCAAAGAATCCTAAGACAATGAACCTAGACATTCTCTCCCCATATGTCTTTGCAACATGATCTACAATATTATCACCAAAATTATAGCTAATCAACTCAAGCCTTTTCTTCCCTCACTTATTTATGAAGATAATTCTAGGTATATCAAAGGCCACCAAATCCTAGATGACATCATCCAAGCTCATGAAACTATCTATTCCATGAAATATTTAAATAAAATAGGCATGATCATAAACTATGATATGTCTAAATCCTTTGATCCTCAATAATGAAAAATGAAGCTCGTTTCTAGAACTATGATCCATTGCATGTTATTAGTCTCAAATATATTCAAAGAAGGATGGTTAGAAAGCGATTTGGCTGTGGAGGATAGGTAGAGAAAGGGGATCGATGAGGCCAAGTTGGCATATGATTTAGTCATTTGATAAGTGTCAAGAAGGAGGCCATAGCTTCCATTGCTCCCTTCCTCTAGTGAATTCCCATGAAAATTCAAAAGGAATTCCAAGAGGCTGAAATACGGGTTAAGAAACATATGGAGCTCATGGATGTGGGGGGAATTCAAGCTTGGATACCCATCATGGGTAAGTATAGGACCAAAGATACCAAATATCTTCAAACTATGTTATTGTATTGGAATACCAAATACTTCTTAAAAAGGTTTGTTTGTACCATAAATAGGCAAAGAAATATATGAGCTTCTTCAAATTCATGAATTCTAGGACCAAGTAAAGGAGATGAACATCAAGATGAGTTTGATTGTCAGAACAACTATAACGACTACCAATATTTTTTTTGGAAAAAAACTATAACTTTATATGGAGCAATTGCGCAACTGATATTTCTTGATGAAAAAAGTTGAATTACACAACTTATTAACATACATCTCTTGCATGAGCTAATTATAAAATTGAATTTATTTTTAACTACAAGTTACATGAAATGGTTTGATTTATGCATTTAATCTCATATAAAAAATTTAGCTCCTCATAGCTTAACACAACTATGGTTATCGATTATGTGGATCTTGCTATTGTAACTATTAAACTTGCAATGGTTTATATTTTCTCCCAGGTCTATATGCGATGCTATAGAACATTTGTATTCTTGCAGAGTTAATATACCCCTTAGTAATATGTATATGTTTGTGTATACGTTTATACTTTTATATTCTAGATTACGTGATTCATATGCAAGACTCTAGCCCAATAATGGTCAATGAGTCAAACTATACACCAAGCATCAACACCATGCATGAACCCACCAAACATATCGATCATTGATCTCCATAACTACACTACACGCTCCACAATTTTTTTTATATCAAATATAATTTCCCAAGGGTTAACTCCAAAATGTCATGCCCATCACAAAACAACAAACCCATGCACAAGACCACAAGGCATGACCTTGCACTGTGTTACTTCCTATAATAAGCTGAATGCACTAAGTTATTCCGAGCCACCAATTCGTATGTATAGTTCCCAAGGGTGAAACACTTGGTGTTAACCTGAGTATCGATAAAAAACTTACCACTTTTAATACCCACACTTAGTGCACAATAACGAGGTAACAACTTGGTATTATGGATATATGAATTTCATGTTTATGGGTGTTAAATGTGCACAAAGTTGCTACATGGGAAACTTGCCACGATTGCAAGGATGAGGTGGAAGATATGCAACATAATGTGCTTTGGAAGCCTATAAAAATTGTATGTTGTACTCCACAGTTAACACATGAATGGATTGGCAATTGAATTTTAGAGTTCTTTGATCCATGTCATTGTAATTATTTATCCTCGCAAGATGTTTCCATTCATAAAATGAGGGTTTGATGAGCGCCATAGTGTACCTTAAACTCCCTCCTAGTTTTAGTTGGTGTTGGCATCAATGCCCAAGGGGAAGATTATTGAACTTTGGTATTGTCATTGATGTCAAACAGTAAACATGTTGATACATGTTGATATTATACAACAAACATGCTAATGAATGTCATACATAAATCATGATGCCTTGAATATTATTAAACTTAGATGTTACATGAATTGATGATGTTGAGTAAGAAGTCAATTTAAATAAATATATAAAATTGTGTGCAAGTCTTAGAAGTACATCAGGTAATTGTTCTCTATGTAAATGACACTAGTTTGAAGAAGTAAATAAAGAATAAGTGTGAAAGTTTTTGGAAGTGCGTAAACCCCACCAAGACATGGGACCCATATGTGCAAATACCACCAAGTCATTGGACTCAAGTGTGCAAAATCCCACGAGGATGAATTATAAAAAAAGATACACCAACAAAAGATAAAATGAGGTGGTTATCTTGACCAAGAAGTAAGGAAGCACCGACGTCACACACTCAAAGGAATATCAACATGTGGACACATCTCTTGGGAAATGATAGTATAAATAAGCAAGATATGGAAATGTTGAAGTAAGATTGAAGACAAAGAAGATGTGATATTTTGAATTGGAAAGATCTACTTCTGGGATATCAATGACTTGTTAATCTGTAATATGTATGTACAATAAAGAGTGGAATGCAAAAAAACATGAAGAAGAGAAGAAGGAAATGCACAATTTAGACATTTCCAGTATTGAGATGTGTGAAGAGAATACACATTAGAAGACTCATCTTGCAGAAGTTGCAAGTGTTGACATTGTAGATTGTAGAAGGTATATATTGCATATTGCAGAAGTTACAGATTATTGTTAATAAATTAAATTCTTGAAGATGCAGATCGTAGATCTTGAAGTTACATAGAATTCGTAGTTCACAAATCACATAGATAACAAAAGTTGTAAAGTGTTGATATTGCAGATTCTAGGAGACATAATTCAAGGTGAAGTCACAAATAATATATTGTTAATGAAGTAGATGCTAATTGTAAATAAAAGAAGATGATGATCATAGATATCAAAAGTCATAGTTATGTTATATCTACATTTTAGGGTGGTGGGAAGGGGAAAGGATATGGAGTCATAGCGTCCTCCCAATTGGTGCTGGAGAAAACAAAACAAGGAGGTTCAGATTATTTTCAATTGGTGTTGAAGAAAAAGAAGATTAAATCACAATATCCATTCAGGTTGGTGCCTTAGAACTACAAGTTGGTGCTTACACAAAAGGACTGATATCCATTCAGGTTAGTTCCTGGAGCTAGAAATTTAGTGCTTGTGTAGAAGATTGAAGTCCTTATATGTTAGTGAATGTAATCAGCAAGTTGGTGCTTGCATGCGGGATTGGTTTCTAAGTGAGTTAGTTTTCACATTTGGAGATTGGTGTCTCATATCTATGTAATCAATTTTTACACACACACACACACACACACATGCACATATGTGTGTGTGCGCACGTGTGTGTGCATACTTTACAAATTATTTGTGCAATGGTCTCTTTCACTATCTTGACAAAAATATTTTTGAAGTATAATTTGCTAAAGTAGAAATAGTGTAATATACACTTTATACTGATTCACCCCTTGGTCTCAATATAAAAAGAATTCCAATAGAATATTGTGATATTCAAGTGTTAAAATGTAATAAAGCAAGTTTATTATGCATATGTTGTTGAACTTAAGTAGACATGCACATGTGCATTTTATCCTTTGGATTGGAGAAACATTGTATCTGGTTGTTGTAGCACACATGTGTGGAAGAAAGAAAAATATTATTGAAGAGATTTCAAGATGGTGACGATCATATAGTTGTCATCGAAATCCATTAAAGGTGACCGAAACTCAAAAATAAAGTTGATATTGGTAGAGGAAGTTGGAAGCAAAAACCAAGGTCTGAAAAGATTAGAACACTAACGATGGTATTTTCTTAAGTGGGGGAGGATGTGAGGTCCCTCATTTCTCACCATGTAATTGTAATACAAAATTAAATGTCATGTATTTATGTATCGATTTGTGGCTTGGAGCTCAAGAACAACAGGATTTGAACCCAAATTCCGATGTCATGCGACATTTTGTACAAACATGTCAGACAAAAATCACTGAAAATAATGCCAATCAAAAACGTTTTATAGCATTGTCGAATATCCGACACAAAAGGCGTTGGATATCTGACCCCTAGAGTGCCGCATATCCGACCCTTAAGCGCTGGATCTCCGATGGTCGGATGTCAGATATCTGACAGTATGGTGTCGGATATTCGATAGTATGGTGTCAGATAACTGACAGTCTGTGAACCCAATAGTGTTGGATCTCTGACCCCTTAGCATTGGAGATCCGACGAGATGTATAGGTTTTTTTTTTTTAATGTAAGGGTTACATGATTTTAAATTTATTGTCCCATATTTTCAACGGTAACTATGTTCAAGGTGTCGAATATTCGATGCATGGGCATTATAAATATAAATTGTTTTAAACATTTTGACAGTTGCAGAAGCGGCGGACGATTTGCAAAAAATATTTGTTGCTCGACGGCCGTTTTCAGGAATTGTTTTATTCTTCAACGGGCGGTTGTGGGAATTTTTTTTCATCGATAGACAGTTTGCTGAGAATTTTTTCTTCTTCAACTTCTCTCCATTTGACAAAATGTTGATGCGTGGAACTTGATTTTTTAAGACAACTGGTTATATTCATTAACGAATTTTGTGACAAAATGTCAAATAGAAATATTCCGGATCCAAACAAAGACAACCGACAATTGCTTGCTAGACTATGGGATGCAGCAAAACGAAGGGGTGATAGAAAATGTTATTGACCGTGTAATAAATACAGGGGATTTAAGAGGAGAAGAATATTGATCTGAACAGCCACAAAACATTGCAGGGAACATGGACATGCTGAGGGGGGGAACGAATATTGTCCATTTGTAGGTTTAGCATTATAAAGTTTATTATATTCATTTTTTTTGGTAATTGTATGTATTATTTTTATTTTTAATATAATAATGTATATATATTGATGTTTCCATGTATTTATATTAAATGAAAGACACCCTACAACATATCGTCCAGAGGAAGTGCTTTCAGGACAAGTTCAGGATCAAGATCATGCAGCATGTATGTTTAATGGAGAACAAGTGAATGATAATATTGAACAAGATGATCATACCGATAATGTAATTGAAGATGATGGTAAAAATACATTGATCCATGATTCATTTAACATTAGAATGGATGATGACGATGCCGTTGATAGTGAAAATGATGATGAATTTGATGATGTTCACGATATACCTCTTCTCGATAAGGCATATAAACCCCTTTATGAAGGCTCCAAAACAAATCTTCTCTCTCCTGTATTGTTGATAATGAACTTGAAGGTATGAATGGTCTTTCAAACATTGCAATTACACAGATGCTAAGGTATGTAAAATAATCCATCACATTTATAGGATCGTGATAAAGTTTATCTGTATTCCTCTAATAATTGTATTGTTAACTCATTATTGATCATCGTATAGATGAAGTGTGTTTCATTAATATTATTTATTTATTACATTAACAATTTTCTTTATTTTTTTGTAGCTTGATAGTTGAATTTTTGTTACCACCATCAAATATTTTACCTTGCACATATAGAGATTTATCTTCCATCATGAAAGAGATTGGAACACATTATGAAGCAATTCATGCATGCCCCGATGACCATGTTATATATTATAATCAACATGACTTTGCAATAGAATTTATGGAATGTCATGTAAGTAGATATTGTACAGATAAAGTAACAAAAAAGGTGCCTCTGAAGGTTCTTCGTTATATTCCCATCATTCCATGTTTGCAACGACTGTTCAGGTGCAAAAACATAGCGCAATTTATGGATTACCATGCCAGGAATAGAAGTCAAGACGATGTTATCTAAATTCTTGCGGATGGTTATGCTTTTAGAGATATGGAGGAAAAGTGGCCTCACTTTAAATAAGAACCATGTAATATTAGGATTTCTTTGGCAGCATATGGTGTTAATCCATTTGCACAGATGAAATCCTTTACACGATGTGGCTTATTTTTGTTATCAACAATAGCATTCCTCCATGGTTGTCAATAAAAAGGAAGCACATAATGTTGTCAATGATTATTCCAGGTTTTTTTGTCGAAAACTGTTTTATTTATAATGTAGTTACAGTGGCATCTCATTTGTTGCATTATGTTTCTTAATTTCATATATATATCTATTATTTTACTCTTATGCATGGTTTATATATCTTAATGGTTCTCATAATGATAAATTTTATATGTACTTCAAATGAATCAGGTAAGTTCCAAGTCAAAGATATGAATGTATACATCTAACATCTTATAGATGAGCTACTGAAGTTATCGAATGGCATAACTATGTATGATGTATCTAGAACAATACGAAAAAGGCAATTTCAATTCCATGCAATGGTTGTATGGACAATACACGATGCCCCTGGGTTAACTTGATTTTGTGGTTTGTAATTTTAAGTTCCACTTTAATTGCATTTAATAATATCGAGTAGTTAGAATAGTTTATATATGAATATAATTGACATAGATATTCCATATCTAAATATTGTAGGTCTTTAGACAAACGGTAAATTTGCATGTCCAGTTTGTGGTCCAAAGATAAAATCTCGTTGTTCAAAAAGCTTAAGAAAGGAGGTGTTTGATGAGTATAGGCATTTCCTCTCTAAGAATCAGAGGTATAGAACAACTGAAAAAAAATCTTTTCAATGGGAAGTAGGAGATTGCATTAAAACCACGGAGAATGACACCTCACCTTTGGAAGATGCAATACAATAGAAATCGTCATCATGGTATGTATGGATCATCGTATATGAATTGTTATGTATTTTAATTTTTATTGTGAGTTGTTTAATGTAGTGTCCATATTTGATTTATGATGTAATTTATTTATAAACTAATATTCATGATGTCCATTGTGATCATGAAGGAATTAATGGGCTTCCACGAGGAATGAAAATTTATCCTATTCAATTCAGCAAGTTTCCCTACTATGAGCACCTACAAATTGCTCATTTGTTTGATACAATGCATATTGGTTACTAAAACTTTATGGAGACTACTAGAGCTAAGGAGGGAGAAAGATAAAGTTGTGAAAGCTTACAAAGACATTCAAGAAAGCAACCATGCAATGAAAGACGTCATCCAATTTCATACCAATGGGGAACAAGTTAATATAAACTCAATTCCATGGATGTTTACGGAGCAACAAATCAATGTTGTCAAAGAAGTAATGTGGAAAATTAAATTTCCCACTGGATTTTATGCAAAATTGAAGAATATCATAACCAAAAAAGGTGCTTTTGCGGGGGTCAAAACACATGATTGGCATGTCTTCATCAAGGTAATTATTATTGTTATGTCCATATAATTTTTTTTGTCAATTTACTGCATATATTTTTTTTCTTGTTTGTATACTCTTTGTTTAATAAATGGCGTGGTTTCTATATTGATACAGTATGTTCTACCTCTCTCTCCCCAAGACAACTTCAACAACAATCTCAAAAAAGTTATATATAATCTTGGTAAATACATGAGGTAACTAGCGATTACTTGCATGTGCTTAGTGTTTCTTTAATTCTTCGTATAATTTATATTTGTTTTTTTTGTGCACTATTTCAGCATATATTGTAATTTAATGTTTATTTTTGTTAAATATCATTATTGGTTTGCGTCACTTGTAGATGGTTGACATCTAAATAAATCCATAAAGAAGATATAAAGTATTGGAGGAGAGAAATTCCTTGTCTCATGTGTGAAATGCAAAAGCATCTACCATCAGCATTTTTCAATGCACAGGAACACTACCTCATACACCAAGTTGAGGATATCGAGTTGTGTGGACCTATGCACTCAAGGTCCATGTGGATGGTTGAGAGGCACTTGAAATTTATGAAGGGTTTGGTGAGACAACGAGCACATGCAATGGGTTTTATGATGGAAGGATATACAGTATCCCAAAACATGTTGTATATTAGTGAATATCTTCCTATTTTAGTGTCAAAGCTTAATTTATGTCGCATTTCTGATCCAGACTCCAATAACAAATTTGAAGGGGAGAAACTGAAGGGGAAAGGTAGATTGAGGAAGATGAAAGGTAATTATTAGCTAGTGGATGTTTATTATATCCTTCATATTCTAATTGTATTTTCTAGTCATAATTGCTTCGATTAAGAGCATATACTTTGTTCAGGAGATTTACACCTTTCTTTCATTTTAATGGTTATTGTCATTAAACAGTTGGTCGAGAATGGGATGCGATTCATTTATACATCGCAAACAATCTTGATTGGATGAAGGTATGGATTGAACAATGTGAACAATCAAGTCATGGAATATAATGGGAATGTGTGGCTTCATTGGTAAAAGCAACATAACGCAATGGAGGTAGCAATCTAACAGAAAGGGAAATCGATTTGGCATATGGTGTAAAAGATAAAATGGCAAGCATATAATTAATCAATCCCTCTAAATCTTTTATTTTGCAAATTACATTTTGACGTACATGTTCTTCTTTTCCATGTATTGCTGCATAAGGACTGAATGGTTGTGTAATATTTTTGTGTATTGCTTATTGTAGGTAAAACACCATAAGGCTATGGTCTGCAATGGAGGTAGATATCATATCAAAAAATTGGATGAAACAAAGAAAACATCAGATTCTGGGGTATCGGATGTCTTTCAGGTTATCAATGTTTAATCTAGAACTGACAGACATCCAGAAGTCTTAGAAAATTGATACTATGGGTATTTGGAAGATATTATACAGTGTGACTTTAAATCCTTTAAGGTAGTTCTATTCATTGTCAAATGGTACAGGTTACAATTGAATCAACGTGATCCCGATATAACTATTATTGAACATGATAATGTATTTACCATGGTAAACACAAGGTTGTTTGAGCTAGGAATAGATCCCTATGTTCTTCCAAGCCAATGTGAACAAGTATTTTACTCAAAGGTTCCAGGTAAAGCAGGCTGGTCATTTGTTGTGAGACACGATCCAAGGGGAAGGCCGGTAAATTATAACCTATACGATGCTAATGAAGAGGGTTCTCTGGAAGAAGGATACGATTATGTAGAGCATGATAAACATGAGTTAGATGATGATGATGATCCAACAGAAGATTTACTTCAAGAAATAGTTGAATTAGATGATGTAGCAAACAATGCCGATGAAAGTTATACCAACGATGACACGATGAGCATAATTGATGATGATGACAATGATGATATGGTCAACCCTTACAATGTTGACTCTAGATCTGATGCTACAGATGATGACTTAGATGAAGAAGTTGATGACATGGATGAAGAAGACGATGACTTATCCTCATGGTCATTGTCATCATCATTATCAATATTGTCATCACCATCATCAAAATCATAATTATCATCATTGTCATCACCATCATCAAAATCATAATTATCATCATTGTCATCATCTTCGTCGTCATCAAAATCATAATTATCATCATCGTCGTCATCATCATCTCCATCATCATGATCATCTTCATCGCTATCATCATCATTAAAATTAAACCTAGATCAAATTAATTACTTCATATCATCATCATCATCGTTTGTAGCATTGTCATCGTCTTCATCATCGTCATTGTCATATCATATTCATATTGTCTTCATCATTGTCATCATCGTATCATCTTCATCATCGTCATCCTCATAACCATAATCATCACCAACATCATGATCTTCATCATAATTGATGAATATGACATCATTATCGTAATGATCATTGTTATCATCATTATCAATATTGTCATCGTCATCATCAAAATCATAATTCTCATCATCATCATCATCTCCGTCATCATCAAAATCATAATTATCATCATCATCTTCATCATCGCCATCATCATCGTCAGAATCATCATCATTAAAATTAAACCTAGATTAAATTAATTACTTCATATCATCGTCATCGTCATCTGTAGCATCGTCATCGTCTTCATCATCGTTTTCCTCATCGTTAACGATGAAATATAATGAAAGGTAAATATTTAATTAGACCTATTCTTTTATCTTATTTCTTTTTAAAAAGAGTTATGAACATCATCATCATCATCATCATCATCATGTGGATCATCATCGTCATCATCCTCACCATCGTCATGATCACCATCCTCAACATCATCATCGTCATTTTCATCATATATGATCATCATCATCATCATCATCATCATCGTCATCATCATAATCATCATCATCATAATTATCACCCTCATCGTCATCTTCATCATCGTCATCGATGTCATCGTTGTCGTCTTCATCATCATGACCATCATCATTGTCATCATCATTATAATTGTCATTGTTGTCATCAAAATCATCATTATCATCATTATCATCATTATGTTCGTCATCATCATCTTCATCATCATCATCATCATCATCATCATCATCATCATCATAGCGTGAAGATTAGTTTTTTAAAACACTAATATCTTGATAGTGTGAGTTAATTATATTGCCAAATACTATAAATAAATATTAATTTAAAGTGATTTATGCCTAAACCTTTATCATTTGATAATGCACATAAGCTACATTGTAGTTAGTAACACACATGGTTTTCTTTTGATGTGATATTTGCTAATAAAATAAAGTGATTATAGCTATAAATATTTAATTTTATTTATATTTGAAATATTTAATTTCCATAAAATATTTTATATGTAATTTTAGCATTTATCATTATATTTTTGTTTTGAATGTTTTAAGTTTATTTTTAAAAAGTATTTAATTTAAATAAGATATTTATATAGAAGAATGTAGTTAGCAAAATTGATGTCAAAATTTTTTACTTAATTTATTGCTATAATAAAAAGATCTCGATGTTAAGAATGTAGAACATAACATTAACATTTTTTTTAATCTTTTACATACCTTATGGATAACGAAAAGATATCAGATTCCAATTTTTTCATATATCTTTGGTCTTACCGCAACTTTATAGTTTGGTGACAAACATCAAAATCATTTTAGATATTTATACTTTGTTAAGTTGCCACAACAATGGCTTCTTAAGTCATTTAAATGTTGTCATTCCACCCACCAAAGTTTGACTCTCCTAATTCTTTTCATTCCACCCACCAAAGTTTGGGTCTCCTCATCATCATCATGTTCATCATCAACAACATCATGTTCATCATCATCATCATCATCTTCATCATCATCTTCATCATCATCATCATCATCTTCTTCTTCTTCATGAACATCATCATCATGTGGTTTATCATTGTCATCATCATCACCATCCTGATCATCATCATGAACATCATCATCATCATCATCATCATCATCATCATATTCATCATCATCAACATCATCAACATCATCTTCATCATCATCATCATCATCTTCATGAACATCATCATCATGTGGTTCATCATCGTCATCATCCTCACCATACTCATCATCATCATGAACATCATCATCATTATCATCATCATCTTCATCATCATCATCTTCATCATCATCTTCATCAACATCATCATCATCATCTTCATCATCATCTTTATCAACATCATCATAATCATCTTCATCATCATCAACATCATCATCACACACATCATCATCATCATCATCAACATTATCATCAATCACACATCATCATCATCATAACCACACATCATCATCTCTATCACACATCGTCATCGTCATCATCATCATCATGTGGTTCATCATCGTCATCATCATCACCATCCTCATCATCATCATGAACATCATCACCATCATCATCATGTCCATCATCATCAACATCATCTTCTTCATCATCATCTTCGTCATCATCTCATCATCATCATCATCATCATGTGGTTCATCATCGTCATCATCATCATGAACATCATCATCATCATCATCATTTTCATCATCATCAACATCATCTTCATCATCATCACCACCATCTTCATCGTCATCATCATCATCATCATCATCATCATCTTCATCATCATCAACATCATCATCATCACCAACATCATCATCCATCAACATCATGATCATCCATCATCATCATGATCGTTGTCATAGTCTGCATCGTCATCATCATCATCATCACCAACAACATCGTCGCCATCGATAGCATCATCAACATGGTTAGAATTTTCATCATTTAATATGATATCAAGATGGTCATCACCATCATCATCATCATCATCATCATCATCATAATGATCGGTGTCATGGATAACATCATGATCGTCATCGACATTGTCATCATTAGCGACATCCTCATCCTCATCATCATAGATTCACTGCACACATAAAGACTCACATAGATACACCCCCCTCTTTGTATATAAAAAATAATAACACATAGTATATATATATAAATAAATAAAATAAAGCATAAATAAATTAATTAATTAAAACATAAAACAATATATATAAAGAATAATAAAACAATTATTTATAATATATATATATATAAATAAAATAACAAAAACATAAAAGCACAAAAAAACACTAACTGTGGTGCACTATTTTCCTTTCAGCTTCATGAGAAATCTTCTTCTCTGCATCTCGTCAGGTGCTTGTGTTCAGTGATCACGAGAAATCTTTCCTCTGTGTTGTGCATCTCATCGGGTGCTTATTGTTCAGTGATCAAGGGTCAATCTGCCCAGCTTGCTAGAGAACAATATCAGTGGGAGCAACAATTTGGACAGTTGGAGCAATGATTTGGACCATCCACAAAGAGTAAGGAGAGTGGATAATTGTGGTTTTGTAGCGGACAAGGAGGCCAATTGTCATTCAAGACAGTGGATCCCAAAATTGTGAGTACTGTGCCCTAATTCATGTCTATTTTTAAATTGTTAATATAGTCCTACAAATCTCTAGGGTTTCTTAGCCAATAGAGGAAAGGTAGAGGCTATTAGAGTAGGCTTAGACCCAGGTTGTGCAGAGTTGGTACGTTTCAATCTCGCCTTCTCAATTTAGGATTTGGATAAAGCAAACCCTAGTTTTTATGAGGTCGAATGGTCCTCACTCTCTTGTCCAGTGGTGATGTGTTCCTTCTCACTCGGTTATGGTGAACGTGATCTTGTGTGGGTGAGCAATTAGACACCTCATTTATATACCTTGCCTACTTGATTACTTTACTTTTACCAACAACCCAAAGGGTCTCTGTCTATACTGTCTGCTTCTTCACCAACTTGAATCCTTCCTTATTAGCTTTCAAACATGGTTTTTATTCATTGTGCATGCATTTACATTTATCAGCTAAGGACAGGCCCAATTTGACAGTTTCAGCTAACCTGCATTTGACCCATATTGGCTGATATGGATTCTGAAGTCTGGCCAGCTTGAGCGTTACAATTAGTGGATGAACCCATCACATTTTGGTTCGCTTTCAAATTGGTTTGATTGTTTTTATGTGAGTTATCTCAGCAATCGGTTCCCAAATAAGCTATTAAGCCAACCCCACCCAAATGAGATGCTTAAGGGAGGTTTAGAGAAGAATTTGAGTTCCACCATAGCCACGATAGTTAGATTTTTTTTGCTCACATGTATGCTCGGTCCATTGGAGAAGGATGAAAATCGGTTGCTTCCCCAAGCAAGATTGTTGAGCCATGCTTTGTTATAAGCAAGATACTATAACCTAACACCTAGATCATTGAAGATCATTATAAAATCCCTAGGTTAGAAATAAACTCGAACCTAACCCAGTATTTTCCAAATTGTAGCGACAACAGGGGTTTGCCAGAATTCTTCCAAATGTTATGGATTTTTTCTTTAAGGTGTTTTATTATAGAAACCTTGTATTAGAAAGAAACTCGAACCTAACCTAGTAATTTCCAAGCTCTAAACGCCATGAGAGCTTGGACTATACAATATATTTTCATTAAGTGATTGAATGAAGTAATCCACTTAAAATAAATATTTTTTCAAAATATTAAATTTTTTTCTACATACCTGTTAATATCATCATCAAACAAAACTGTCCACGAGGACAGAGTTCAAGAACTCTATCCACATGAACTATATCTCACAAAAGATAACAAGTGTTCAGCCAAGCAACGGTGACTGTTCATGGTATTATGCACCACAAGTTTGTGATGTTGCAACCTAATGAAACATAATACCATGAGTCATCACCATTATTAGCCAACACTTATTAGCTATTTTAGAGTTAGTGAACTGAAAGTGGCTAAGTCAACACAAAAAGAAAGGTAATAAGTTTGACTAAATAAACTATTTTGATAATTGTACCTACATCTTCTGCTACATGCATTGCTTGCATGCCTCACATATCTTGACGTAATATCAACATTATTATTATTGGTATGTGTACCTTCTCTCACTGACAGTCTTCTTCATATTTATTCTCCAAAACAACTATATTATAGGTCCTTTTGGCACGACATTGTTTTGCATGCAACTTTTATTTTGTCAATCTTAGAAAGAAACTTGAACCTAACCCAGTATTTTCCAAATTGTAGTGACAACAGGGGTTTGCCAGAATTCTGCCAAATGTTATGGATTTCTTCTTTAAGGTGTTTTATTATAGAAACCTTATATTAGAAAGAAACTCAAACCTTACCCAGTAATTCGCAAGCTCTAAACACCATGAGAGCTTGGACTATACAATATATTTTCATTAAGTGATTGAATGAAGTAATCCACTTACAAAAACTATTTTTTCAAAATATTAAATTTTTTTTCTACCTGTTAATATCATCATCAAACAAAACTATCCACATGAACTATATCTCACAAAAGATAACGAGTGTTCAGCCAAGCAACGATGACAATTCCTGGTATTATGCCTCACAAGTTTGCGATGTTTCAACCCCATGAAACATAATACCATGAATCGTCCCCATTATTAGCCAACAATTATTAGCTATTTTAGAGTTCATGAATTAAAAGTGGCTAAGTCAATGCAAAAAATAAAGGTAATAAGTTTGACTAAATAAACTATTTTGATAATTGTACCTACATCTTCCACTACAGGCATTGCTTGCATTCCTCACCTATCTCGATGTACTATCAACATTACTATTATTGGTATGTGTACCTTCTCTCAATGACAGTCTTCTTCCTATTTATTCTCCAAAACAACTATATTATAGGGCCTTTTGGCATGACATTGTTTTGTATGCAACTTTTATTTTGTCAATATAGCATAACTAAAGCACCAAACCTGCAAACATACTATCAAAACAATAGAATATCAGTTTGGGATACTATATTTTTCCATTTGGTGATCCAGTACCTTTTGTAATACCTTCAACCCTTCAAAAGATAGGGGATAAGAGAAGGTACATGTGATACCTAACAAGGAGAACCTAGATAATGCCTATAAATGAGTCATTAATGGTGATGATAAAAAATAGTTTCACCTTTGAATTGCATCAATAACCTATAAATAGTAAAGAATACCTACTCTATAAATATCATTTCACAAAATAAAACACAGCATAATCCACGCATAATTTGATAAATGAATGGAAATAACTATCAATGGGAAATAATAATAATAAAACTATACCCATAGATCTTAGTTTAGGGATGTATTGAGGTTTATACCACATATTTGATAGTGTATGCATCCAATACTTGCTAGTTACTTGATCACTATTATCAATTGATATTCCATCACTCTTATTGGTAACTCCAATTTTTTCGCATTTCTAGTAACCTACAAATTCCAAATTCTTTGTTTTCACGGAGTTTTTGTGAGGTTATGGGTGCAAAAATAGTGGATATTGGCATCCTAAGGTTGAAAATTACCATCCTAAGGAGCACTAAGCAAGCTACAACACTTTGTAGTAAATTGAATGAGTAGAGATATAATGTTTGCAGCATTCTGCATACATCCTTCACTTGAATGATGTTAGTTCTTGGCAATCGTGTATAGTGGATGTTTTGACCACTTCAGTGCTACTATGTAGTGCATATATATATATATAATCCATGTTGGTGAAGAGCAGACATTTCACTTAATTGATGTTTGGTTCTTAAAGCAAGTACTAGGTTTTTTTATGTCCTCCATTTTTTATTTGATGATTTTATTCCAATTTTGACCGTGTCTAATTTTTTTCCCCCTCTTACAATTAACACAATAAGATGACCTTTGTGGTTTAGACAGTTGGTTAGCTTTATAATTATTCCCTGGTGTGAGTGACATTTGATGTTTCCTTTCCCTTTTTCCATCCCTTGGTTTCATCAAATCATTGAGGAAGGCATGATATAGTTAATTTAAGATCCTTTTGATTTGTGAGAATAGTATTTTTTTGTTCTTTCTACTATGGGATTGCCTTAGGGTTGAAAATTAGCATCGGAAAACAAGTTAGGGTTGCCTTAGGGTTGAAAATTAATACGGGAAAACAAACATCATCAAGACAAGCTAAAAGGAATAAATCAACAAATATTACAGACTGATATAAATGTATTTAAAACATTCTTTTCATTCTTGAACGTGCCAAGAAGCAGATCTAGAAATGTCCACTCTTCACCACCATGGATTATATATATATATATATATATATATATGATTGTTGTAGGTTACCACTAGGAAATATGCCTCTAAAGTGTTGGCTTATGCACTACAGAGTAGCATTGAAGAGGTTAAAACATCCAAGCAAGCTAAGGAGATTGGCATCCTAAGGAGAACTAAGCAAGCTACAACACTTTGTAGTAAATCGAATGAGTAGAGATATAATGTCTGCAGCATTCTGCATACATCCTTCACTTGAATGATGTTAGTTCTTGGCGATCATGTATAGTGGATGTTTTGACCTCTTCAGTGCTACTCTATAGTGCACATATATATATATATATCTATATAAAATCCATGGTGGTGAAGAGCGGACATTTCAATTGAATGATGTTTGGGTCTTGAAGCAAGTACTAGGTTTTTTGATATCCTCCATTTTTTATTTGATGATTTTATGTCAATTTTCACCTTGTTTGATTTTTTTTCCCCTCTTAAAATTGACACGATAAGATGACCTTTGTGGTTTAGATAGTTGGTTAGCTTTAGAATTATTCCCTAGTGTGAGTGATATTTGATGTTTCCTTGCCCTTTTTCCATCCCTTGGTTTCATCAAATGATTGAGCAAAGCATGATATAGTTAATTTAAGAGCCTTTTGATTTGTGTGAACAGTCTTTTTTTGGTTCTTTCTACTATGGGATTGCCTTAGGGTTGCCTTAGGGTTTAAAATTGGTATGGGAAAACAAGTTAGCATTGCCTTAGGGTTGAAAATTAATATGCTAAAACAATCATCATCAAGACAAGCTAAAAGGAATAAATCAGCAAATATTACAGATTGATATAAATGTATTTAAAGCATTCTTTTCATTCCTAAACATGCCAAGTACAGATCTAGAAATGCCCTCTCTTCACCACCATGGATTATATATATAT
>LPNX010957234.1:662653-705153 GCA_001517045.1 Pseudotsuga menziesii
CTCTATAGGATCTCCAAGAACTCAACATCATTGTTTGTCCATTACTGTAAAGGCATTGTACTAGAATATTTTCTTGGAATTGTTGATTTCATGGTGAAGTTGAATGTAAATTATAAATAGAGAGGAGCACTAATCAAGGTACAACACTTTTGTAGTGAATCGAATGAGTAGAGATATAATTTCTGCAGCATTCTGCATACATCCTTCACTTGAATGATGTTAGTTCTTGGCGATCATGTATAGTGGATGTTTGCTACTCTGTAGTGCATATATATATATAAAATCCATGGTGGTGAAGAGCGGACATTTCACTTGAATGATGTTTGGGTCTTGAAGCAAGTACTAGGTATTTTGATGTCCTCCATTTTTTATTTGATCATTTTATGTCGATTTTCACCGTGTCTGATTTTTGTTTGCCCCTCTTACAATTAACATGATAAGATGACCTTTGTGGTTTAGACAGTTGGTTAGCTTTAGAATCATTCCATGGTGTGAGTGATATTTGATGTTTCCTCGCCCTTTTTCCATCCCCTTGTTTTCATCAAATCATTGAGGAAGGCATGATATGGTTAATTTAAGAGCCTTTTGATTTGTGGGGTATAGTATTTTTTGGTTCTTTATACTATGGGATTGCCTTAGGGTTGAAAATTAGTATGGGAAAACAAGTTAGCATTTACTTAGGGTTGAAAATTAATATGTGAAAACAAGCATCATCATTAATATACATACTAGATCAGCATAAAACTTTGTTTCATAGAGCAGTATAGGTGAACAATAGAAGACTACAAATCAATGATAAGTTAGGGATAATCTTCATTATAAAAGGACCTTTGGGTAGGCAGAACAGGGCATCAATTCATCCTCCATTGGAGTCCTTCAATAATTCATCTTGCTCCCCTTCATTTGTAGGTCTCAAAATATTTACTTTGGGAACAAAGTACTTATACAGTTCGATCAAAGCCATCAGCTGTGCAAGATGCTGAAAGTAAGGATATTGTTTCATGTTTCACTTTTCTTGTCAAAAGGAATAGTGAAAAGTTAGGAAGTACGAAAGCTAGTCATTATGTGCACATGGACTTAATGTAGGGAGATAAGTCATGTCTACTTTTTTGTTCTTGAATGGGAGCAATGATGAAACCACAATAGTGGTTTATAGATGGCAATCATGTAATGGAAATCATAGGGCAACTCTCAGACATTGGGAAGAATCATTGCACTGACAGGGGCCCTTAATGCAAAACAAACTTGGTATTTTAGGGCCAAATGGGGTTGTTACTTCTCTTGTGCACAGGTCCAGATATTTTTAGGGTTGTTTTGTGACCTATGGTTGCAAGGAAAGCCACCAAAGACTGTTATTTGCTATTGATCTCCTTCAAGAGACTGTCGAGAATCATCTAAAGCATAATCCAACTTGGTTTATAGGGTTTGAAATTAAATGGTATTGGTTTTATTTAGGTTTGTTTACCCCCCCTTTGTGGAGACAAAGCACCCAGAATTCATGATACTACTATAAATTGTTGTTTAGGAGGTTGGAATAGCCCTTATTTATTCCCAGAATGAAGGTTTGAGGTTGTTGGAGTGCCTAGGCCTATTCTTTATGTCCATATCTGTGCCCAAAATTGTTTGTTAATGTCATTTCAACCCTCAAATTCAACGAAACATTTCTCAAAGCCTGTTTTTCCATTGTTCATCACTTTTCATAGGGCTATTCATGCCCATAACTGCCTTTTAACCCCCCAATTTGGCCTAAATTTATAGGTATGCCTGTTTGGTGATGGATAAGTGCACAAGGGTGCCCAAGATGGTGAAATAGGGTTGCTTCATACCCTTTTTTACTACCAAACAGGTTTGTTTGTGCCCAGAATTCATGTGGATGCTGCTATAAGGCATATGAATGAGATTTTAGGGTTGCTTTCACCCACAGATTTCTCATTTTCATAGCCAGAATTGCAAAGAACACCTCCTATTGCCATTGATCGTCATATTTTATTGCTGCAATGTGCCCAGATCTGAAATTTGGCCTAATTATAGCTTATTTGAGATGCTTTAATACTTGTTGTGACCTTCAGAATGCTCCCAAAGTGCTCAGATTTGTCCCTTTGATGCTCATACTTGATTCTAGAGTTGTTTATGCCCACGGGACTGCCCAACATTGCTCCTAGTGTGACATTGAAAATACCAAGTTTGTTCTAGAAGCCCTAAATAGGGCCAATTCACCTTGGTGTATTGGTTTATTGTTAGAGGAAGGCCTTCTCTCATTATTTGAGGAACATTCACCCTTGGAGACACGTGCATAAGGGTAGTGGTAAACTCTACCAAAGGAGAAAGTCATCATTTGAAGCATGCTTACACTCTTTTATACACCATTTCATGAGAGATATTACATGCTTGGAGGTTACTCACTGGTCCACTTGGAAGGTTGTTCACATGGCTCATGCCCTATTTTGTGAAGAACGTTTTTGTAATTGGGGGCTACTTTATAGATTGACTATTTTTCACATGGGTGGCATCTAGGGCCTACAAAGCAAGTTGTGTTTTACTCCAAATAGTGTTATGATGTATAGGAATCCTACAAATCTAATTGACTCGACAATGAAGTAGGTTTAGAGTCTCGATGTTTATATTTGTAGGTTAATTGTTTTTTTGAATTTAAGTGTCATGTGTGATCTATGCATTCCCACATTCACTTGGTCAATTTAGTATGGATTGGGACCAATTGACCATTTTTTTAATGATCCATTCAGTCATACCCTGATTTTCTTGGTTCAGTACCAAACTTGTCACTTGAATCGTTTCAAAGGCCGAGTCAGCTCGGTTGGGGGTCAACTCGGTTGACTCAGCCACCTCGATAGAAACACACTTGATTAAATCTGCAACTATTATTGTTGAAAATGGGGTAGGCCAGTAAAAGGAAAAGGAAATGTTAGGAAAAGGAAATGCAAGCAATAAGTGAGAATGAAGAATTGTATGTAACTAAAAGAGGGGCATACATAAGAATTTTTAGGGCATACATTAGAATTTTTTAGAATTTCTAGTGTACTGTTGTAGGAATTCCACTATGAAAATAAGGCATTGACTTGATAGTCACAATCCCATTAGTATCATAAATTATGGGAGAGATCATAAAAACATCCCTACATAAATATTAACCAATAAGTATGGTTTTGGTGTTTCATTTGGAGAATAAAATACTATAACAATAGTTGTTATTATGAATCTTAAAGGGTCCTAGATGAGATCTGTGCACTTTTAGGCCCTTCAACTTTCAAGAAAAAGAAGACATAAACAACAAGTATGTGCACCCTAGAAAACATGGAAACAATCATAAAACATATTAGGTAAAATGGATAATCATCTACAACATCACAACATCATTGATTGAAAAATAAAAACCACTTACAACCATCAAAAGTAAGGGTTACAACAACAATGAGTGTAGAGTAAGGAGAGAGGAGTGGCCAGGAAAATGAATAATCGGGCCAATGTAGAGTCGAAAAGTGACCAGCTAGAAGTTTGGAAGATGAGATTATCAAGATTCCTTGAAAAAGGTACTCATGTCAAAGATGCTTTTTGATGGAAGTGACCAACATACCAACTTTGTTTCACTTATATCCAAAGTAAATGTAGATGAATGCGAAGATATGTTCTTTGAAGGAGATAGTCCATTAAAGGAGAACCTCCAGGTTTTGTACAGACATATATTGGCATAAATTGTAGTGTTATATTTGATGCATATGCATAACATATCATCTCAAGCTTGCCAACGTTGAAAGGCCAAAGTATAATGGCCACAAGCATACATATGAAGGTTATGAAGCCTACCCAATTCATGTTAGGAAAAGGCAATGCAACCAATAAGTGAGAATGGAGACTTGTATGTAACTAAAAGAGGGACATACATTAGAATTTTTAGGGCTACCAAATGCCCACACTTATTAACCAAATTCATTCTTGAAAAGATGTTTCTTTAACAAGTTTTTTGCTTACAAGTCTTTCCAAGTTTTTTTGATTATAAGTCTTTCCAAGTTTTTTTGCTGGTATTTTTCTATGCTTATGGCAAATTTTTGTTTGGCCATGGTGCAGGTAGAACCAAACATGTATTTTTCAGACTTGTCTTCCTCTATCAAAGGGAATTTGGGAAGGCCAGAGGAAACTGAGACATCGAGTAGGTCTACACAGGCTAGATCAACTAGATGTAGAAGATCAGAAGAAAATTTGACAAATGCATGAATTTTTTTGTCCAAGGAGGGGGGTCATGTTCCTATGATGATGAGACAGTGGGAGACATCAACGTGCCCTTAAGGTACCAACACCTAGTGAAACAATGAATGCCTAGTGATCTTCCTCAAGTAAACACTGATTTTTGTGTGAATGAGAGGATATATAGAATTGCACCATCATCATTGCATGGATTTGGGTTGTTTTGCATGGATGGCATAAAGGTTGGATACGGTAGATGTACAGAATCGATGGAGTATGTTGGACCTTATTACAACTACATTGATTGGATGCGCTTTGTCCAATATAAACAAAGTATGCGTAGATATGGTTTGTCAATGAATTATATAAAACTGAAAGACAAAGCTCAAAATAAAGGAGCAACATTGTACATGGACAGAAGGCCAAAAACAACTGGTAATATTGCAGGGTTTATAAAAAGTACACAACCAGGGTTTGCACTAAAGCAACACAACTGCATATTCGATTCACGTGAAGGAAACCGTGTCTTTATAAGTGCAATTAAATCAATAGCTACTGGTGAAGAACTACTTATTGATCACAATGTGAATCATGTAGATACAAACAATGTTAGTATGGTTGTGGTACAACGAACAATTTAACCACCCTTTTATTAATTATTTTAACATCTATATATAGGACTTTTCATTAGCATCTAATTGAAATTTTCTACTTTTCATGTTTCCTTATGTAACTTTTAGTATGTTTTTGATGCAGGGTTCTCTCAGGAGAACCTCCATCTCCGTAGATGTTTGTTGACCCGAGTCAAGGCAACATGTATACATCGATATTGCCAATATAATATTAAATTTAGGATGGACACACATATATGTTGTTATGTATTTTCATTAGTATATTAGGTTCGTTTATATAATATTATCTATTTTCCATGCAGAGTGTTGATTAGGGAAGCCAACCAGCTATTGATCAGCTGACTACATCATTAGGGAAACAGCCAAACATGAATGTAATTCTCCATTTCAAATACTTTAAAATCATAAACATGTATATCGGGACGCATATTGTTTATTTTGTTATGTATTCTTTCATTTTTATGGTTGTGTTCATGATGGTAATGTTGTCTACCTTTTTTGCAGATTGACCAGGGAAAGTCCCCAGCTATTGATAAGATGACTAGAGCCTTGAGGAAACCAATAAACCTAAATGTAATTCCACATTCTAAATACTTAAAAAATGTACACATATAAAACATGTAGCATAGTGTTTATTTTTGTTCTGTATTTGTTAGCTTTTACATATTGCATTCATTATGATAATGTTCTCTACATTTTTTGCAGGTGGCTGATCGAGGTAAATCCCCATCTGTTGATCATACCACACCCTCTTCTAGGCGTCAGGTAATCCTAGATGTAATCCCTAATATAATTATTTGTGCACACTATTGCTTCAAAGACTAAGCAATTTTTTATATATTTCAATTACAGACAGGGGATTCCATTTATGAAACAATGTTTCAAAACTCTTTACAGAATGAGATCTCTCGGTTGATGAGAGATAGTGAAATTAGAGAGTCTGCAGACCCATTGAGGGTGCTACAAAGGACAAGGAAAAAAAAATGAGGAACTGATTCGTCTGACATTGGCAGTTCCACTAACATAAGTGCTCGAACAAAGGATTCAATTGTTGCTACAACAACATAAACAAGTGGACATAATTTATCGAATAAAAATGCAAATTCATTTATAAAAAGTTTATAATATTTCATTTTATATGCTATTGAACTTATAATACAATGGTTTTAATTTATAGAGCGCTATGGATATTATCAATGGTGGTCAAGGATATGTTGGTCCTAGTGACCAAACCACTCCACGTACACCACATACTGCTCCCATATTGTCAACTGAACAATCAGCAACATGCTCTGCGACACCCCCAAGGGCAGCGAAGGGTGCAGCCCATGTTGCCCCACCCACAATAGATGCTGTAGAAGAAGGGGTGGATGCAGGGTTAGATAGAGATGTGGAAGCATTTCCTGGATCTTCTCGTGTGACTAACATTGGTTCAATAGTGTGTACATTTTTGGTGAATGAAGAACTAGTTCCAATAAAGACAGAAATGATTCTAGGTCTTTATAGATTGTTTAATTTAGTTTTTATAATTTGTGTCTAATATACCGATAATATTTTCTAATGTTGAATAATGATGGAATTAATGTTTTGCAAGAAATGATATATTTTATAAACATATGAATGATTTGGCCTTGGAGATATTCAAGCCCACCATTCGCACAATGTGGAACAAGCAGCCAAAATATTTAAAGGATGATCTGACTAATCACTTTGTTAGTCTGTTCGAAAAAGATACCTTTGATACGTCGAAGTTCCTACAGAAGGTTGGAAAACATCTGAAGATTGTCCGAGACCAGTATAGGGTTCACCTAGAAAGGAACCCTAGGTATGAGTGCCCTCCAATGATTCCATCTATGGAGTGGAAATCCTTGGTGGAAGATGGAAAAGAGAAGGGCCTGAGAAAATCAGGAAAGATAACACCAGGTGGAACAGGGAGGTATACAATACATTCCAAAATGTAGTGGTAAGCCTTATTATTAATAGTTTTATATCAATTTTGGTACATCGACTAATGTATTTAAAAACTTAATTAGGCTCTCGGACACATCTAAGGCCACAAAGGCAAGAATTGAAAAAATTGGCCAACATAAGCTTGGGCCTGGTGGTTACTCCAACTTCGTGGTTCGATATGTAAGTATCGCAAAACCCAAATCCACATCCAAATATCATACAGATTATTATTTTTGTTTTGTTCTGACAAAAGGATTTAAAATTAATGACATGATGCAAATATGAAGGCCGACCGGTTCAAAGAATTGCCTAGTGCGGATTACATGAAGCTTGGTTTCGAACAGGGCTTTGACGCCGTTGTTGAACATCGAAGAAGATTTTCTGGGAATACTGCACGATCTTCTGCTGATCCATCTGGTGCCCAAGTATGTGAAAACTGTATAGTTTAATGATAATTTATTAATTCTCATGCAATTTGTTCCTTATGAATAAATTAACATATATTATTTATTCCTTTTTGTGCAGGAAAGTAATGATCCCGTTCATGTCGAGGATGTAGTACATGGACAACCAAATGAAGATCATGCTTCTCAACCTGGTAATGAATTTATTAATGTGCTACTATTTTTTATAGACCATTGCAGATGATGAACATTAATTCTAATTCTACACAATTCAACTGTAGAGCATGTAGATGCAGATCATAACACGGAACAGGTTGGGCCTGTATGAGATAATGTTGAACATGTTGATGTGCCCATGGCAAGTAAAACCACACATTTGTAATGTTTTTTTAAATGAATTACTCGTATTTATCAAAATATAAATATATTAATGAAATATTTTGACATTATTGCAGAAATTCATCGCCCCTCGCCTGAAGTTCAACCTTGCGAGTAAACTAGTACCGATACTGATGATCAGATTCCCGAAGATGTGACTCTAACTAAATATTTAAAGAGAAGAAAAGTAAAAAGCAAGTGACTAAATTTTTTTTGAGTAATTCTTATTTATAAACAAAAAAACATTTAATGCTTTTTTCCTCTCTTTCATGAATGAATGTTTGAATGAATGCTTTACTGAATGGTATACTGTTTTTTTTTCTGCCATTAACCAAATTAATGTTTTAATGAATGAGTTAATGAATGGGTTTTTCAGCTATTGAATGATTTAATGATTTAGTGAATGACTTAAAGAATGATTTAATGAAAGCATCTTTCAACTATTGAGTGAAATAATTTGCAGTAGATGCATTGTTATTTGCATTGTAGATGCATTGTTATTTGGATTGTGAAACAGTGAAATAAATTGTTATTTGCAAGTATATGCATTGGGTTTGGGGAGTTGAGAGTGATGTGAGGGGGGGGGAGGGGCCATAAGAGCTTCCACCTTCACATGGTTGGTCCTATTTAGTAGAGAATGTTAAATTATTCTCGAAACAGAGAGGAGCTCAATAAATGGTAAGGAAGAATACATTAAAAAACATCTATTTCTATAATTTTAGTGTATAATTTTCACTATTGCTATTTGACTCCTCCATTGGAACTTGTTACAGATAGTGTTGAGAAACATTTCCATAGTTAAGAGGAAAGAAATGTCATTTTGATTAGATCGATGGCCTTATATACATAGTATTTTTGGTTATCCATGTTTTATCAAGTGATATATTCTTAACAATTAATTTACTTGAATAGTTGAATAGTATTGTAATTTACATTGTAATAGAATTGTATTTATTTAGGTTGGTTTTGTTATTTTCATAAAAAAAACATAAATTTATTTGATGGGTCCTAACGTGAAACTATTGCAACAGGACAAAAAATGAAGTATGTTGAATGATGTTTTGAAAGGTAAAGCATAAGAAGACAATGTGAAGATCCAAAAATCAAGGTATAATTATGTTTTCTTTTGTTTGTTTGAGTTTTGTATTGGGTATTTATGCATGTGCACACACATACATTTAGTTGATGATGATGATTACCATACATTGAGGCTAACTTTGTTCTATCTGATCTAAACAATTCCCTTAAATATTTTGATTTATCATGATAATTGGCCCCTTGGTAATACTTTACCAATACCATATAGCTAGGACAACAAAATTAAATGTAGGCATTTAATTACAAGAAATATGAAAGGAATTTGAGTTTGGTGGGAATATGAAAGGTCAAAAGACAAAAAAAGATAGATAGACTTGTGAGGAAAATGGTATCTGAAGCGTTGTTTCCCTATTATTTTGCATGAGTATATTTTTATTTGCCGCGGTTTATCTTTCTCTAGTAGTTTTGTAATTTGTTTCTTAATCTCATATCTTGTTCAACTTTCATGTTTGATTGTGTAGTGGAAAACCTATGTTTATATTTGTGCTTATCCCTATAGGTTGTGAGTTGGGCATGGTACACATTGGTATTTTCAGTTTCCATTGTAACTTTTCACCCCAACATCACTGTGCACTTTATTACTCATAATTGCTAATTTGTTACAAAGTCTTCTTTGTGAAAATATTTTATTGGGCATTTATATCTTTCTGTATTGCATCCAATTTATCACCGAGTTTAAAGTGGTCACTTAGAGCAAAAATCTCAACTCTGGAATACAAAATAAGAATCACTGCATTGATAATTATGGTAACAAAGTATTAATATCTGCTTGAAAAAATAAATATCTATTTGTTACTTTATTTCGAGAAGGCATTGTTTGAATGCTTAAGTTATAAAAACTGTTTATTTTTGTTGTTTTCAAGCAATCTTCTACAGGTATCTATGGCTTGAAAAAGAGTATTAGTCATTTTCACTGATTTACAATGATAGATCACTAGATTTGGCATGACATCTTTTCACTAAAGGAAACATTTTCACATTTGTTGGAAACAGTTTCGAGGTTCTTTCCCAAGGAAAATATGTTTTTATTGAACAAAACCCATTTGTAGCCATGAATTTTGGTGGTGTTGATCCTAAGCACTTCAAGGGTAAACATCAATATGCTCCTGTTACTCGAAACAGTTACTGGAAGTTATGTAATAGAATCATGTTATTTTTCCAGGTTTAAGATTGATTGTACTTAAGGATAAACACATGCATACCATGTTCTTTGTATGAGTCAATATAGTTACTAGTAGGTATGTCATGGAATTAATATACTCTAATAAATCGATTTTTCTATTTCCTTCAGTTTGACATGGGAGACTTCCTCATTGATGATCAATCAACAGGTCAGCTGTTCGGAGAGAAATTCCTATGGCTTGGGGTACCACAACAGATAGCTTGACTCCAGAAATCAATCCTTTCCAATATGCAAGAGAAATCAAATATCTAACACTAAACGATCAGACCTCGTACCTTATTCTAGACGGTTGAAGTAGATCCTCGTTGAGCTTTCCAACTTCAACTTGAATTGATGAATCACTTCCTCAACAACAAGTAAACAAGACAAGCATACTACATATATTGGTGTTAGATATACTCTAGCATATATAATCAAAAATGTATAAGCATTTGAAATCATCCATGGATAAAATATTCTTTCAAACATACATTATTGGACAAGAAAAGATATTTCTATTAATATAAAAAATCAGAGATTATAACGAATACAACCTCTTTCAGCACGTCTGCGAATCGAATAAATTGAATCCCCCACTTGGGCCTCCACCACCTCAATCCTCCATCTCTCGACAGCAAGCTCACAAGCAAAAGGCAAGCTTGGGAAGAACACCAAAGTGCTCCAAGGGACAAAGGGATGCAAACTCAAGCACAAGTTCCGGCAACAATGGGCTATAATTTCTTTGCTCTCAATTCTCTTATGCCTTCAATGTATCCAAAGGGTTCCTTATATAGCTTTTCAATGGGGTAATGAAAGGTCGAATCCGAGCGATCTCAAGGCATATGGAAGGCTAGGAGAAAAGTGAGTCGAATCCATGTCAAGGAAAATTGCAAAAGGATTTGGATTTTGTACACATCCCAATGTATGTGGTTTTAGAGGTCAAACCCACGTATATACGCGATAATGGGTTTAAAAGTCACGTATAGCAATTTTCACATGTTTTTAGGGATGGTCTAGGAAACATCAAAGGACAAAAAATGGTCCAAGGGGTCTAAGGAGTCTACAGAGGGACAGAGGAAGGCCATACAAGTGTGATTCACCTGGTGTGGTAAAATCAGCTATAACATCAGCATACAGTCCATCTTATTCAATTGGGCACATGATTGCTTCTTAAGGAATCTTATGAAAATATTGATGCCATTTTATGAACATTTTGTTGCAGGTTTCTATGCTGGAGGTTGTGTTTCTATTGCAGATTCTGGAAATTTTTTGCTATCTAGTCCATCAATAAAGCATGCATACCTTTGATCTTTTGTAAATTTCTTGTATAAGTTAGTGGTGTTTTCTAGGTCTATGCACGATATGCTATTGTTATAAAGCATAAGTGTTTCATAGCCACACCAAAGATATAAGGAAAAAAAAGCTATTTCAGATTCATAACCAATAGAGTATTATCATTTAAACCACTTTTCTTTGAAATCAACAGTAGTAGACAATTTTATTAGCTAGCAAGTGTAAGTATTAACAACCATCATGTATCATCACATAGGCACTATTATCATCATTTAGATTAACTGTAAATACTACAAGCTAAGTTAACCATCCTTTTAAGGGTTTATACAAGTACTCCTTAGCCTGAAAAGAATGCTTTTGGAAGGCAGAATTCAATGATATTGTTCATATTTACCCTTAACTCAAATATGACCCTAAATTGGTTGATTTTTGCAGGTTTGTTTGATATGTTTTAGGTCTAGAAACAATAGTAACACTGATCAGTAAGGAAAGAATCCTTAATTTTCCCTACTAAACAATTAAATGGGGTCGTTGTAAGGCAGAAAGTAACCTTTTATCAAGGCCAAATTATCCCAACCCCTGAAACATGTCAAATATGAAACCCTAACTCTAAATTTTGACTTCTTTTCTTAGGTCACTTCTCAAGTTCGTGGATGTAGACAAGAAGATAGGTGACGCACTGGAGGATTTAGGGATAAATAGGCAGGTTAAAATTTGAGGGTGGCTTAGAATTTGAAAATTGTTGTTATTTTTGGATTATTGAATTTTATAAATATCCAAGGTTTTCTAGTTTATAAAAAAGCAGATCTAATCTAACACTACACTAATCACACAAATGCATCTGTTTACACATGAAATACTAAAATTTGATCAAAATGACAAATCTTAGGGTTTTTGTGAAATTTACTTCAAACCCAAGGCCATGAGGGATGGTGATCAACCTCCCTCTTGGAATATTTCCCTAAGGCTCACCAACTAGGACTTCCAAAAACAACCTCTAGGGTTTGTTGGAGGATCCTAATTAGGGAAAAATTTAGAGATCTAAGGACAAACAAGAGAAAAATCCTTTAAAAGGATGTTTTATAACATGTAAATGTTGACAAAAGCTGGTAAAAATCCCTAATTCAGAGAAAACACGACATTACAACCATCATTCAATCCATAGAAGCATAATTTCACCAAACTTTACCAATGGAGCAACCAAGAAAACCCTAGATCCTCCTTGTGCTTGTGTTCTTCCAACAATGCTAGCGTCAATATTGCATGTGCATGAAACCCTATAATCCACCCATCATTTTACCATAAATCCAAAGAAGAAATAGTAATATATTTGATAATTTTCCGCTGTGAATCCATATGAAAGCCTATATTAGAGCATCTTCTTTGCATGAAATATTTTGCTAGATCCATTGATTTGCAGATAATGGTGCTTCCACATGATTCAATATTGTAATTGCAAGAGGAACTTCACAAACATTTATAGATTCTCAACCAATTGTAAAAGGACAAGCAAGTATACATTTAGTAGAATCCCAACAACTATTTAACGGATCAAAGGCAATCACATGTCTCTTCTATTGAACAATCATAGAGTGAGATTATGTTGCATATAACTTGATTTTAGCTGTGTTACTGGATCCACCACCCTAGTGTGTAGGATCCACTAATAATTGCAACAGGTTGATCTACCTTAGCTACCAAACTAGGCATATGCGTTGTTTCAGTGGAAGGACTGTTCATGTTGAAACGTGTTACTGAATCTATAATACTTCCAGTTGATGCAACTCTTCTTGTAATGAGGACCATAAGAAGAGAGTTTGATCTATCTTGGCCAAACGAAATTGAAGGCTGGACCTATTCATTCTACAAACCAAGATCACTTGAATTGATTCTAGTCACTAAGGTAGAAAGAGTTGCCATACCTAGTTGTTTATCCCTCTGTTTCTTGACTACTACAAAGGATTTCATGTTATATGATGGTCCAAGAGAAGTAGTAGACACAGATACAAATGTGAGAGGTTGTGATTGTTCCCATGATTTTTACAATGGTGATGACTGTAGAGCACCTCTAACCTTTGATTTTTGGAATTCCCTAGAAATTTTGACCAATTTTATATTTTGAAAAAGGCCATGCCTTTTTTTACCCTTTTGACCTAGCTGACCTTTTCTTCCTTAAGGTTCGATATGCTATTGCACGATATGATATAACATATCACTCACTTTTTCTGCACTTGTTCCATTTATGAAGTTCTTTGTAAATAACAGAACTTCTCTCTGGCCCTTATCTTTTATTGACAACTAAATTATTTTTCTATCCTTTATATTGTCTCGAGTTCTTCTCAAGTGATTTATATCTCCATTGGGCATCCACAAACTACTTATATTTTACATTTTAGTCCTTCGGTTGACTTGGACTTGAGCATGCATTTTATTTATATGTTTGACAAAATGATTCTATATCATCACTCATTTGGACATGTTGAGTGAAAATATATCATATCCAAAACACTAATTAGATTATTTAGATGCATAAAATTCAATGATCACCGACAGAGTGTGCTCTAGAATGAAAAGGATATATAGAAGCATACCATACTGATATGTCGTAAGAGTTCTGAGATAAAGAACTATAAATGAAAAGGATATATATTATTTACATATTTATTGGAATAATCTCCATCATTATCTGTGTGAAGGATATTGATCCCCTTACCAGACTGTTTCTATGCAAGAGCTTTAAAATCTTGAAGAAAAGCAAACACATCAGCTTTGTGTTTTAAGAAGTAGACCCCTGTGTATATAGATATGTAATCAATGAAGGTTAGAACTTAGTACGTATATTTATTTATTCATAGATAGGTGAGCAAAGGGACCTGTAATGTCACCAGGCACAAAATCAAGAAGTGATGTGGATCTCTTCGCCTTTCCTTTCTCAAATCTCTATTCAAGGTGCCTACTGTTAAGTTAGGAACTTGTTTCTTCAAATTTTATGTTTGATTGTCATTTTTATTTTAGCTTGCATATTTGCTTGAGTTTACTTTTTGACTTACTATGGAAATTTTTAGATTTTTAGTGAAATTTTCAATTTTTACCTTCAGATTTTTATTTAGTTTTGTTCTTTTAAGCTTTTGAAGGGTTCTAAAGGTCAATATATTGAATAATGGATTCAAAAATCATATCACGAGTATAGTTTGTCCTTTGAACTGTATTCAAAATGGAAAAAATGACTAAATATAGCCAAAATTGGGTTTTAAATTATTCCTGTAGCGCTGGAGCAAAAAATTAACAAAGGCGCGCTACAGGAAAATCGTTTTTTGCCAGAATGGTCATTTTTCAGTCCAATTTTTTGGGGATTTCACTGCTAAAGTGTTAAATAAATCATTGGTCACATTTGATATATGTTTTGCCAAGTTTTTTTCATGTAAACAGGCGTCAGTCTCATGTGAGGAAGATTCTGGCAACTGTTCTGGCAACTGGATGCAACTTTCTGGAAAATGATGAGAGTGAGCGAAATAAGGCAAGACTTTCAGGGAAAATGTTCTAAATTAAATATTATGGAGCTGGTGGAGACGCTAGAATGAAGACATCTTCCAAAAAATCGGAGGTTGCTGTTATAGAGCAGAGTTGGGGCTTTCTCCTTGAAGTCGTTTCTGTCAAAATTAGTTAAGGGAAATGTTAAATTATGTCTTTAAAAGGGATTCCTTTTGAAGAGATAGCTGTTTAAGACATTTTGAGATGTTCCACTGAGTGGAAGATTGAAAAATAGCTCTATATTGAACCATTCCTCTGCTGAAGTTTGAAAAGAGGATGGGGTGAAAAATTGTGCATTTTATGGTGCTTAAACTTCACAAAAGAGTCTGCTACTTATACACAGTGCAATGGAAGAGCTAAATAGCCGAGATTACATGAAGACCTGTTCTAATTTTTGATGCTAAGACTATAGGAAGCATAAAATGAATAGATTGGAGATTGTTATGTTTTATATATCTTCTCATCCAACAAACAAACAGTCTTCAGTTAATCTGAGAAGCTGGTAGCTGAGATCATTTATGTAAATTTTTACTGTGTAGAGAATTTTCTACTTTAGAAAACATAAATAGTGCATGTGATTTTTCATTGGATGCCAAAGGTCACAAAGATATATCACAAGAAGTTTCTCCCATAGTAATAGCAGAGAAATTGGCTTCCAAGCTAGAAACATTTGATGGACTTTCCGGTTTCCTTGTACAAGCCTGCAATGGACATCTCAATTTCATGTCTCTCAGTGTATCAAAGGGTTCAGTGCAGAGTTTTCATAGAAAAATTTTCCATTGAAAATAAAGTTGCTGTCACGGAAGAAATTACTGTACAGGAAGAAGAGATCACTGAGAATTCTGCTCAATTTTTCCTGTTTTGGGTCATTGAAGTAAAATGCCGACCACGAGCTAACGGAGAGGAATGTTTGAAAAAAAAATGAGGTTTTTTTTGATAAGATACCCATATACAAAAACCTCTCTCAGTTTTGTAACAGCTATCAAGGTTTGAAAAATCCAATTTAATATTTGTAGCCTATTTTTCAAGATTTTTAATATTTTCCTGTTTTAGTGCTCATCTTGCGGGGCATATTCTGATTGATTGGAGATGAATTTTTAAAAACTAAGAAAGGTTTTGTTCATCATGGACCCATTCAAAAAAATGTCTCTCATAGTTTACACAGGTGTCAAGGCTTGAAAGATACAATTTAATATTTGCAGCCTATTTTCCAGGGATTTTAATTTTTTAATATTTTCCTGTTTTAGTGTTCATCTTGCGGGGTAGATTCTGATCAATTAGAGATGAATTTGTAAAAACCAAGAGAGGTTTTTGTCCATAATGGACCCATTCAAAAAAACCTCTCTCATGTGTTACACAGGTGTCATGAATTGAGAGATATGGAAGCTTCTTTGACACCTATTTTCCAGAAATTCGCCATATTTGCCAGGAATCCGATTTGCTATTTTTAGTCAATTAGTTGAGTTGGTTAGTTAATGTAATTGCTGGGTTGTTTCAATTTCGACCTAATGAAGGGGAGATAGAACTAATTCTTTGTAATGATAAAATATGGACAAAGGGACTGAAGAAGGGTTCTGATTTTTGGGAGCTACAGTAGGTCTGCAGACTATTTGTATCTTTAGACTTGTTCAGAGCTAAGTATGGTGACTCTTATAAGCATTTGCTGATGAAATAATGAAATATATGAATTTTTCCCCTCCAGTTTTTCTGTGTTGGTTTCATTTCTAAACTTTTTTAGTTCCTTAAATGATAGATTCATTACTAGTTAATGTGTATTTGCTGGTAGTGCTTGTCCTTTCTGTATGAACCTCAGCATGGTCTCTCTGTTGGATCTTATGTGATATGTTATGCATCTTTATCAGTTTCTATTTATGATTTAGTTTTTATTTTGCTTATGAATGTATTCCCTGCTTGTTCTCAAAGCTTACAACCAAAAAACACATTAAACAAACCCTAAACCCTAGTTTTATTTAAGTTTTATACATGAGATTGTGTTGGCTTGTTTCTCTGGCCTTAGAAACAATTTCTGGCACAAACATCTTTGGCACCATTGATGAGGACGAAGCTGAAGCATATCTTCCCTGGGATACTCATCTATTTTATTGGTTTAAGAGGTGGACTTAAACCAGCATTTTTAAAGGCTATTTTCACCAAGTTTGACACATTGGCTACTAGAGGAGTTGGAAGAATTTGAAGATTTCAGTCATCCCCAGCTTTATGCATCCCTAATTAATTTGAACTACTGTTAACCCTTTTTTCTTTCTGAGAAGAAGAAACTAAATCTCTCTTGACAAATTGATTGGCGACTCCACTATTTCAAAATGCACGGGCCAATGTCCATGGAAGCTATTGTGGCTCGAAGGTTTGCACCTTAAAATTTTTCTGATATTCTAGGTTTTCCAAATTCAGTACCTATTATGGATGTTTGGGGAGATTGTCTTCCACGGTTTAGAGAAAACAAAGAGGATAATCCATCAGATCACCTCATCAAATTTCATCAATGCATGGTCCAGTTAAATATCCAGCATGAAGATGTGCTCATGAAAATGTTCATGTATTCACTTGAAAAAGATGCACGAGATTGGTATTTTTCTCTTCCCGCTGCTAGCATCTCCTCACTGAAAGAATTTCACACATGTTTTCGGAAACGTTGTAAGTATCTGTACTTAGCTGAACCCTTTTTAGAAGATTGTTGTGAGCAGGCTGATGTTTATCATACAATTTCTGATTTAAAGAACCATGATGATGAGTACAGTCAAGAGTTTAAAACATGTCATAAATAAGTTGAAGTTTCAGAATTTGTTGAAGATGAGAAGGTAACATTTTTAGATACTGTTGTCAAGGAAGAATGCTATGATCATTGTGATAACCAGGTTGTTGTTTTAGGATAGTTTGAGGATTGTCCAAGTGATGAAATCAGTAAAGATGGTTTGAAACATTCTCATAACGATTTCAACAACCTTTATAGCAGTTTGAATGCTAATCCTTTTGAATATCAATCTCTAGTTCAACAAACTTTTGAAAATCAGTGTTGTGTTAAAGATCAGCTTTGTATTGAAGGAAAAGATGAACCTTTAGCATCATCATTCGAAATTTCTCAGAATACTCCTTGCTATGATGAAGAGATTAGGGTTCCAATTCAAGGATTTTGTGATGAATTAGACTCTATTCCTTTTGGTTTTGATACTAAATTTGATGAGGGCCAGGATGTTCAAAATTTTTCTGAAGTTGCTTACATTTATGGTTATGATAAATCTGCTGTTCAAAATCACTATGAAGATGGTCTGATTTTTAATAAATATGATGATGAAATTGAAAAGAAAGACCCAGAAATCTGTGAGGTGTGTGATATGTTACAATCTGATCAGCAGATTCAAGAATGCATTCAGTCTATTATCTTTGAATAGCAAAAGCCAATGCCTAATAGTCATTCATTGGAAGACAGTGCGGAAAAGGAGGTTCAAGGTGTTGACATTGTTGATGATACTATTCAAAATTTTACAGAGCAAATTCAAGCTGATCCTGATGTCTTTTATCACCAATGCCTGATTGATATTCATGGAACAAAATATTCTTTTGGACAGCCAAAGCAGGAAGAGGTAACTTGTGGAAATTTTTATGATCCAGTAGCAGATTATTTAGAGTCAATACCAGGTTATGAATCTGTTATTTCAGAGACACTATTTGATGAAAGTGGGTATAAGTTGTTAAATCTCTGCTCTTCATGTTTTCCAATTTTTCTGATTATATATATATTTCGAGTTGGAAACAAGTTTTGGTGGGTTGATCAAATTTTGTCTTGGTTACATTGGAAATGGGATTTCGATTTGATTCAGTAGATGGAAGGTTCGTCAGAGAATGAGATTTGATTTTCATTGTATATATTAGTGTATGAAGGATTGAATAAAGACTCCATAGCCCAATGGATGTTTTGCAGAAAAACATGCAGTTTTGGTGACAGAAGGCACTGGTCTACAGGTTCTTGAAGCCTCACAGGGAGGACTTCATCCCGCAGCTGGAACCAGATGTTAAGTCAGGAACTTGTTTCTTCAAATTTTATGTTTGATTGTCATTTTTATTTTAGCTTGCATATTTGCTTGAGTTTACTTTTTTACTTACTATGGAAATTTTTAGATTTTTAGTGCAATTTTCAATTTTTACCTTTAGATTTTTATTTAGTTTTGTTCTTTTAAGCTTTTGAAGGGTTCTAAAGGTCAATATATTGAATAATGGATTCAAAAATCATATCATGAGTATAGTTTGTCCTTTGAACTGTATTCAAAATGGAAAAAATGACTAAATGGAGCCAAAATTGGGTTTTAAATTATTCCTGTAGCGCTGGAGCAAAAAATTAACAAAGGCGCGCTACAGGAAAATCGTTTTTTGCCAGAATGGTCATTTTTCAGTCCAATTTTTTGGGGATTTCGCTGCTAAAGTGTTAAATAAATCATTGGTCACATTTGATATATGTTTTGCGAAGTTTTTTTCATGTAAACAGGCGTCAGTCTCATGTGAGGAAGATTCTGGCAACTGTTCTGGCAACTCGATGCAACTTTCTCGCAAATGATGAGAGTAAGCGAAATAAGGAAAGAATTTCAGGGAAGATGTTCTAAATTAAATATTATGGAGCTGGTGGAGACGTTGGAATGAAGACATCTTCCAAAAAATCAGAGGTTTCTATTATAGAGCAGAGTTGAGGCTTTCTCCTTGAAGTCGTTTTTGTCAAAATTAGTTAAGGGAAATGTTAAATTATGTCTTTAAAATGGATTCCTTTTGAAGAGATAGCCGTTTAATACATTCTAAGATGTTCTGCTGAGTGGAAGATTGAAAAATAGCTCTATATTGAACCATTCCTCTGTTGAAGTTTGAAAAGAGGATGGGGTGAAAAATTGTGCATTTTATGGTGCTTAAACTTCATAAAAGAGTCTGCTACTTATACACAGTGCAATGAAAGAGATGAATAGCCAAGATTACATGAAGACCTATTCTCATTTTTGATGCTAAGACTGCAGGAAACATAAAATGAATAGATTGGAGATTGTTATGTTTTATATATCTTCTCATCCAACAAACAAACAGTCTTCAGTTAATCTGAGAAGATGGTAGCTGACATCATTTATGTAAAGTTTTAATGTGCAGAGAATTTTCTACTTTAGAAAACATAAATAGTGCATGTGATTTTTCATTGGATGCCAAAGGCCACAAAGATAGATCACAAGAAGTTTCTCCCATAGTAATAGCAGAGAAATTGGCTTCCAAGCTAGAAACATTTGATGGACTTTCCGGTTTCCTTGTACAAGCCTGCAATGGAAATCCCAATTTCATGTCTCTCAGTGTATCAGAGGGTTCAGTGTAGAGTTTTCATAGCAAAATTTTTCATTGAAAATAAAGTTGCTGTCACAGAAGAAATTACTGTACAGGAAGAAGAGATCACTGAGAATTCTGCTCAATTTTTCTTGTTTTGGGTCATTGAAGTAAAATGCCAACCACGCGCTAAGGGAGAGGAATTTTTGAAACAAACAATATGTTTGTGTTCATAAGATACCCATCTACAAAAACCTCTCTCATTTTTGCAACATCTATCAAGGTTTGAAAAATCCAATTTAATCTCTGCAGCCTATTTTTCAGGATTTTTAATATTTTCCTGTTTTAGTGCTCATCTTGTGGGGCAGATTCTGATTGATTGGAGATGAATTTTTAAAAACCAAGAGATATTTTTGTTCATCACAGAATCCTTGACAAAAACCTCTCTCATATTTTACACAGGAGTCAAGGTTTGAAATATACAATTTAATCTTTGCAGCCTATTTTCCAGGGATTTTAAATTTTTAATATTTTCCTGTTTTAGTGTTCATCTTATGGGGCCGATTCTGATCAATTGGAGATAAATTTTTAAAAAACAAGAGATTTTTTTGTCCATCATGGACCCATTCACAAAAACCTCTCTCAAGTTTTACACAAGTGTCACGAATTGAGAGATATGGAAGCTTCTTTGACACCTATTTTCCAAAAATTTGCCATATTTGCCAGGAATTCGATTTGCTATTTTTAGTCAATTAGTTGAGTTGGTTAGTTAATGTAACTGCTGGGTAGTTTCAATTTCGACCTAATGAAGGGGAGATAGAACTAATTCTTTGTAATGATAAAAGAGGGACAAAGGGACTGAAGAAGGGTTCTGATTTTTGGGAGCTACAGGAGGTCTGCAGACTATTTGTATCTTCAGACATGTTCAGAGCTAAGTATGGTGACTCTTATAAGCATTTGCTGATGAAATAATGAAATATATGACTTTTTCCCCTCCATTTTTTCTATGTTGGTTTCATTTCTGAACTTGTTTAGTTCCTTAAATGATAGATTCATTACTAGTTAATGTGTATTTGCTAGTAGTGCTTGTCCTTTCTGTATGAACCTCAGCATGGTCTTTCTGTTGGATCTTATGTGATATGTTATGCATCTTTATCAATTTATGTTTATGATTTAGTTTTTATTTTGCTTCTGAATGTATTCGCTGCTTGTTCTCAAAGCTTACAACCAAAAAACACATTAAACAAACCCTAAACCCTAGTTTTATTTAAGTTTTATACTTGAGATTGTGTTGGCTTGTTTCTCTGGCCTTAGAAACAATTTCTGGCACAAACACCTACCAATAGTATATATTGGACAACTCCATCTAAGAAGGATATAGGTGGAAACCCCACTATCCCATCTTGTTTGATTAATTGATGCAACTAACGTAAGTTAATATGCCCAAACATATCATGCCATAACTTAATAATATCATTAGAATGCATTAACAAAGCTAAAGTAGGAGTTTTAAGCAAAAACTTTGAAAAAACATACAATTTATTTTTGTGATCAAATTTTCTAAGTGATATATTTCAATTTTTTTTTGTTAAATCTACCAACAGGCGTTGCTTTTCTGATGGTGCTCCGATGCTTCTGCGAAACATCCAACACATGAAGGCGATGCTCAACCGATGCTTTCTATTAACCTTCCTACGGTAGTGTCAAGACTCTGACACTTCAACTCGTCGAACGATCGATGCTTCAAGTGTCAATAGGCATAAAAAATCCAATTCATTCTTGATAAAAACATCAACGACATTTCCATGACTCCGAGGCTTCTACCTATCAGAATGCTGACCCTTCAAGTGTCGGTATGCATCAGATTTCTAACGGTTTATGCAAGTTATGATTGACACTTTCAAAGAGAAAACTATCAAATAGGTGACACCATGGTTTCTCGGATCTTTGACCCACTTTGGCAGGATTTTGAATATCTGAGTTATGCCACCGACGGCAAAAGTAGTGTATGTGTCAAAGATGCAAAAGAGAAGTGTTGAAATTCAGACATTGCAAGGTGTCGAATTTTGGGTTGAAATTCTATTGTGAAGGTTAAGGCCCCACTAGTGAACGCTCTAACATTTTGATTTCATAATCAAACCATGCACTACTTAGCATGGTGACATCACATGTATGAGGTAAATGAAATGATGAAACAATGAAATTTACCTAGGGTTTAGTGTGCATGGTAATGAAAATGAAAAATGGAAGAATATCCATTAGTGGGAGAAAGCATAGTGAAGCCTTGGGAATTTGGTCAATGATGTATGTGTCATCTTAGTACCATGAGTCTAGAAGGCTAGTTTGATTACAAGTAAGTTGTGTGGTTAGGTTCTTGGGTGAAAAAAAATTCTTCATTAGTTATTTACTAAGCTTAAAAGAATTATATATGATGAAAGTTACAGAAATTCTATGCCACGATTTCTAAGCGATTAGTACTTAAAAAGAATTGCTAGTTGAGTAAATGTTCCTTTAAGTATAAAGACCAAATGATGACAAAAAATATATTGAATATAAATTACCTAATACTATATATGCATTTAAGTTTGGATCATACATATTCAAAGAAGAAATCCATGATCTATATATCAATTAAAATAGCCCAGGTATAAAAATTAATGAGGAATCATCTAATATACATATATTTGAGAAGAAAGGGAAAAATGGAATTTAATCCAAGTTTCTTTGGTGTGTGTGTGTTTTTGTGTGTGTTAGAGAATTGTATTCTTCTGGAACCGACACCGAAACACATAGAAACTTAGGCACAATTTGCACCCGATCCCCAAAGGAAAACAAAGAACCTCCCTAGGGTAGTCGTCAATTCTATTACAGAGAGAAACTTCCTATGGCTTGGGGTAGACCAAAATAGACTGAATGACACCAAAACTCAATCCATTCCAATATGCAAGGGAAACAAATGCATCTAACACTAAGGGATATGAAGTGTACCTTATTTCGGATGGTTGACGTAGATCCCTGTTGAGCTTTTACAACATGCTGGTTTTTACAATTCACTCTCAACAATAGCAATCAAGACCAGCATGCTATATATCAAAGTGTTAGGCCTACTCTAGCATATATAAACCATCATGTATAAGCAAATATAACTACACCCATGGAAAAATTATTCATAGTTATGCACATGTATTGGACGAGAAATAGATACTTCTATTAATAATAAATAGAGATAGAACAATGACAAAATCTGTCGGCACCTCATCGAAATAGAGAAACCAAGTCCTCCACTTGGGCCTCCACCACTTTAATCCTCCATCTCAATGGCAAGCTTACAAAGCAAAGGCAATATTGGGATGAGCAACACTGTGTGCTCCAAAGGGACAAAGAGATGCAGACTCAAGCATAAACAAGCGAGACAACAATGAACTATAGTTTCCTTTCTCTCCAAAATTATCCTCCTTAAATGCATCCAAGAGGCTCAATATATAGCCCTCCAATAGAAAATGGAGTATCGAGTCCGAGCATTTTCCAGGCATATGGAAGGCCAAGAGTCAATTTATTCAGGACTCTATGAGGAAAACTCAAATTTTTTTTGGTTTTATGCACATTTCCTGATGTCCGCGATTATTGGCTCAAAATGTGCGTGTACACGTGGGTATTGGTTTAAAAGTCACGTATACAGATAAACATGTGTTTTTTAGGGACTTTCTTGGTTGATAAAAGCATCAATGAGTAACGAGGGTCCAAGGAGTCTCAAGACGGACATGGAAGGCCATAAATGTGTGATATACCAAGTGTGGTAAAATCAGCTATAACAATATGGGTTGAGTGGACTCTTAAAATGAGTTGAGTTGTTAGAGCTGGGAAGCCTCTTAAAAGGAACAAAGTCATTAATGGAAAGGACAAGGATTTATGGTTATCTAAAGGGAGGATCAACTTGGAAGGAGTCGAGTCCCATTCCATTTAGTTATTTCTCCCTCTTCAACATAGCTCCCTCTTTTGTTTCTAGGGTTTCCTTTGGTATAAATATGTTCTTATTTTAAGTTATGTAATGTAGGGCAGCGACCTCTTGAAGAGAGTCGTCCCCCTTTTCAGTTTATGGATATGTGTAAATATAAGGAAACCTCTTCAAGATATTTTTCCTTATTTTTATTTGTTGAATGGTTTAAATGGTATGAGGATTCTCCAAGAGAGTCGTTTCCAAATATTTTGTGTGGTGTAAATTGTGGGTAGACTCTCCAAGAGAACAATTTCCATTTGAATAATTTATTTATTTTTGGTGTAAATGGTGGGCGGAATGTTTAAGAGACTAATTTCCATTGATTTAGTTTGGTGTAAATGGTGGGTAGGCTCTTCAAGACAGTACCCCATTTTTTTATTTGGTTGATTTGTGAATGTTCAAGGGGGAGACCCCTTTTCTTGTTGCTTCCCTGTAGAGATTCTTATTAAATCCAAGATCTATTTTTGTTTACCTTATCAATTACTTTGTTTACATTTAAGTATTGTGATGCATGTAGAGATATTATATACAATGTTGGCCCTTCCTCATTTTATATGTGTTGCATCGAAGACTAAGTTATTTTCTCTTAAATAAAGTCAACCCAAGCATTTTCCATTTTGAAAACTGTGATATATAATTGCAAAGGTTGATTGATTCCCCCTCGATGGAATCGATCCATGCATCCATTTTGAGTACCATGTAATTAAAGTTATAAGGATGGGTGATTTATCTTTATGGAATTGACCCATGGATTAGTTTATTTACGTGTGATTAAGAGAACATGGTGATCTCTAAGGAGTCCCAACCTAGTGCACATGTATTTTAATTTTTATACTGATGATCTTATTGTGGCAAGGAATGTAGGGTGATCTCTTGGGTAGAGTCGACCCTTGCATATGTATAATCCAAAGTTGTGATTGGAATGCATTGTACATGATTGTTGGGTGATTTCTCTAAAGAGGATTGATCCCTTTTATTTTAGTATGAAAATAATTTTGGGGAAATCTCTTTTAGATTTGACCCTATCAATTTTTTTACAGCCTACATAGAATTACAAGCCAATATTTTAGATTTGAATCTTTGATTTTGTTTAGGGTGGAAAGAAGATCATATTTATGCTCATGAATCTTGGTTTTTTAGAGATAGAAAGCTCAAATATTTTACCTTTAGTATTTTTGTTACTTACATTTTGCTATTTCTTATTATCATAGCTTATTCCTGGTATGTTTTATGTGATGTGAAGGAAAGTTGGGTGAACTATCTTTCGAGCTTTGCATTTTGACATATCATGCCACGCTGAACTGTGATAATCACACTGTTTCCCAGTAGGAGATTTTCTGTTGCGATCCCTCTTGTCTTTCTAAAATTTCTTCTTTTGATGATCAGGTTGTGGCGAAGTTGGCTGAGAAGGGTTCTTGAATTTGTTGGAGTCAGCTGGTGACTTGTTGTCAGATGTTCAAACTATTGGCTTGTTCACGAAATGTCATTTTCCTTTCTGTTTAGCTTCAATCTTGATGGCATAATGGAATGCATTTGCAAGCGTATTGACAGTTAGAAACTCCATCTCTTGCTGAATGTACAGAGATAAACTGATGACATACTTCAGGACAAGCAATTTATCTTCTTCTTGGATGCTAAGTCTAGCCATGAGTCAATAGAACTCATCAATGTAACTCTGTATGTACTGGTATTTCCATTTCCTTAGTCATTGCCACTTCTTATACTACTGTTCAAGATACTTGGATAGGTATAAATCCTTTTAGACATATTCAAAATTTTTTACCCATGTCTCAATGGGGTCTTCTTCTTTTTCCATATTGATCGACAGATTCTCCCACCAGTAGTGTATGGAGGTTTACATCTTTAAGGATGTAATGGCGATCTTTTCCTCTTTAGAGAGTTGATTCATTGCATAGTAAGATTCCAATTGTTGTACCCAACTGTTGACGAATTCTGTGTCAATCTTGCCTTAAAGGTTCGGTATGTCCATATTCATTTGCACTTTGGAGGGGCTGCTTTTATCAAAGTGAGGTCGCCTCGAGGATTCCCCAGAGTTTGAAGTGACTCACATGAGAATCTCACTAAAATGGGCTCGAACATTTCGGTTCGTTGGCAAGACAATACTTTTTCTATGAGTTTCTCTATCTCATTAGTTGCATGTCTATTGTCTGCTTCTTCGACCATGCTTTATGAAGTCGAAGGAAGTTTCTGTATGCGTTGTTGATTTTGTGAGCGTGTTTGAACATGCATAAGTTAAATAACTTCGTTGGAAGTGCTTATGTAAATTAAGCTCTTGACAATATCTTGCTATGATACCAATTATTGAGGTCATTCCCAAGTGCACACTAGGGATAACAGTCAACTGAATGAGTCGAGTTCTGCTATGGCGAAAGCATATAAAAAGAACCATCAAAGAAGGAAATAGACTAGGTCGATAAAAAGTATACGAACTGAAAATATGCAAGAATTCAAACCAATTTATTACTTATTCTCCATGAAATATGGAGGAACCAGGAAATATTTTACATGAAATATGGAGGAACCAGGAAATCTTCTTCTCGACAGGTTTGCCTCGACAAATCCATCTCGACAAGCTCTCGTCGACAGGTTCACCTCGACATTTCCGCCTCAACGGTTGAACTTTTGAACCATTCTAACTTCTTTGTAACTGACCATAACGAGTAGTCACCTAAGCATATCAACATCCTATATAAATTGGAATGGCCTCTTATTGATGTTGTCGTCCAAGCTCAAGAACAGGTTCTGCCATCTAGTAATCTTTGATTAATATCTGTGTATGATTGAATGTTATGTTTGTAGCTTATGATGTGAAGGTTTAGATGGTTTAGAAATGAATTTGTTCTTAGTTTGTCAGTAATAGAATCTTCTTGATGAGAAATAAAACCCCACATGTGTTGTTCCTCATCTGGAGTGACCAGACCATACTCCAGCACAGGGGTAAAATTACGAATAAAGATAGTATGATGAAAATGCAGAATAGAATGTTAATGGATTTATAGGAATTTTCCTTTTATTTTTGTTGTCAGAAGAAATATCTTTTATACCAGCAGTAATGTATAACCTGAACTGAAACTGTCAGTTTACTAGAAACAAAGAAAGAAGATATGTTAATTACTGATAGTAGTATTTGTAAGTAAAGAAAACAGTTCATAATACAATAGTTATTTTCAGTAACCTTATTTCCTTTTTTAGGTAAAAAGAGGAGTATAATAGTTAATTAGGGTAGGATTAAGTTAAATATGCTTACATTCTATTTCTTTCTAGTTTCAACTACTGCTTGTATAATAAACAAAATTGAAGGAAAGATTAGCTAGAATGTTGACTCACTTCTACATATAATCTATTGAATTTTTAGATTTTACTTACAATTAATAATGTAGGTCATTCCTTTATTTGGTTCCATTTAGTTAAACATAAATAAATTCTATAATTGCCAACCTATGCTTTTACGCTGTCAACAAATGCAGTACGTAGTTCTTTTACTTTTATTTTATAAGTATTAACTTGTAACATAATCAAGACATTATAAATTACAGAGAGTACTTCTGTAAAGTATAGTACAGTAAATGTGATAATACAGAAATAAAATACTAATTTATATTAAAGATTATAAATAGACAAAGAATAAGAGTAAATAATATATTCTTATAAGAATAAGTATAATATGAATATAAACAATGTTTTATTCCATTATAATGCACAGTAAACAAATATAATCCTCGTACTCAAGCTGTATCTAGTAGATAGATAATTAATACAGTAAAAACATGGAGTCATTGTACCTCCAAAGGTTAAAAATAAATTATAATAACAACCTTTATAATTCCTTGTAATAATATAATTTATTATAAAAAACCCTGTACAGTAACCCTAGTGTTTTTTAATATTAAATAAATTTACATAGTAAAAATCCAGTACTTAACATACATATAATAACCATCAGGGTATTATCATGCTCAACCTACTGAGCTTAACCAATTACTTAAAATTTTAAATAACATTTAAACATTGTACATGAAAACTTAGCATTGAATTTTAAAAATACTACAGATAAAAATCAAGTACATTATCGCACAGGATACTTTCAACAGTGTAGAATGCTCGAATTATCGAGCTTAACAAATATGGTAAAACATAACTAATAACCCTCATATTTTTGTAGAAGAGCATTATAAATTAACGGTAATTTAAAAGAAGATGTGATATATATTTCTTATGCTGTCAAAATTAGGGTAAAACCCTAATAGACCAAAAATATACAAACATAATTAATAACTGTAGATTTCAACACAGTATTTTTACTCACAACCGTAATTAAAATCCAGATTAAGACTGTTACAACCTCTCCTTTTTATATATATATAAACACAGTATTTAAAACAAGACGAAATTACACTCACGGCCATAGCCGGAGAACCCTGCTTTAAGCAAGGGTTAACACCCATTAAAACAACGAGTCATATAACCAAAACAACCAAAACCCACAAGGGTTATTCAAGCCGCGATGACCAACTCTTAAAATCCCATAAGGTTTTGTACAAGGTAGAATAGCCATGGCAAGTCCAGGGCTTACCGTAAACATTAAGTCGCCGCCACTTGAAACCAGCTGTGCAGAGAGGAAGAGACAAGTTACACCTGTGATTTCATCACATTGTTACTGTTAATATGATGAATCAAGAGTAACAGCTTTATAAATAAAATAATATGCAATAATAACGAAAGAGTTGAAGTTATTCTTACCTCATTACTTGAAGGAAATGCAACCACCGATAACCAGCAACACAACAACCAACACAAGGAGGAGAGAAAATTTTATCTGTCACAGAAAGTCGGAGGTTACTAACACTGTATCCACCTACAGTGGCCGAGAGTTGAGACATTTGACTGAGCGAGTGTAACACTTGGGTCGTATCCAACACTACAAACCCTACACACTAGTTACTTAAGAGAAACAAACTTTGACTGCCACTGCTGAGCCAAGGGAGAAATGACTTGCAGATTGACAGACGCCAAGTAGAGCAAGCGATGAATGTTAAAACCTTGGGAGAATTACAACCCTTCTAATCTAAGCAATAAGGGCATTCCATTACAGCCTTCTCTCAGCCTCCAAAGCATAAATTACACAGTGGAAAGACCAAACACAGGCGAGGAAAATGCCATTTGAGCCAGTCATAGAGAACAAGTTGAAGGTCGAGTGCAATAGCAGAGCAGATAGAGGCAAGAATGGAGGAGAAATAATAATGCTAGGGTTACAAGTTGTCTTTTTATTTATGCAATGCATGGCCCAAACGATGCCATGACAGCCTACAAATCAAATTTTATATGGTGGGTTCAAGTCTATAGTTCCAGTGATCTTATTCCTTGTGAGTATCCTTCCAATCATTTTAAATAATTGGAGAATCGACCATAGTCTAACTCCAAAGTCAACCTACTTAGACGTGCATGATATCAAAAATCATTACCATATAATGAAGTTGCAAAACTTATCAACATAGTGGAGAATTTATGACCCATACTATGCATTATGATATTCAAATATTTGATAGTCATTAACCATGTTTTTAATAAACTTTGTTTATGTTTTAGAAGAAATTTATAACGTTTATCCTTCTTGATGAGAAGTTGTTTATAATTAAATATTCTCCAACCAAGTAATTATAACATAAGCAAAGGTAGAATAACCTTTCAACCTAGTATGTTTTGTTTATAAAGAAGGATAAGGAGATTTTCGTAAAAGATTATAGAACCTAAACAAAGGTAAACCATAGACTCTTCTTGGGAAGGATCTATCCTATGACCCTTGTTTAATGAACATAGCTTCTATATGCACAACCAACTTAACTTATTTCAAGGTGTAAGTTAATTGTTTTGTAATGGAGGAAATTCATTTTTTCTATTCTTTGTTAAATACCTTTCTTGCTAGTATCAGTCTCATCATCATTGTAAGAATTATATTTAACTAGCAAGATATATTTTATGGTTGATAAGACTCCAAATGCTTAACTTAAAATTCAAATGATATACATGTATATGCCATAACTGAATACTACTTTCCAAGTAATTATGTACAGAGGAATTAAAACCCCCCAATACTAATATATTTCAAATAAGTATAGTATGCAAGAAGGTTATAATCCCTTATATCTTCAAAATAATAGAAGTAAGATGTTGGTACATAAACTTTTAACAATATACACCACATTCATTCAAACAGTGGCCAAGTTGTCAAGTTAATCATGGTGTAAATAGTAACTACGTGTATTCTTTTACTTAATTTAAACTACTGACTTGATAACTCTGCCATTTCTTACTCTGCTCATAAATAAATATTTATGGATTTCTATACTTGACGACTTTAGTGGAAATCAAAGAGATCAAAATGCTATAAGAACTATAAGTTGCATCTACTAGAAGAAAAGAAACTGTCTCCATCACAGTTAAAATTGTAAATCTCTTCTCCTTAGCATCTTAAAAAGAAGGATTGATAAATGATTTTTATTTTACCTCATTAAGCTTGGAAATTGTTTAGCATTTGTATACTTTACGGAGTTATTTTTCTTGCGACGAACTCTTAACTAAATGCTTTAAAATTACAAACAGGAAGCATCCAAACTTCTTACCTGTAAGTTTGTCAGAATAGGAAAACTTCTGCGTTAGCTCAGAAAGCTAAGTAAGCCCAGAATTTCATGGCAGTTCCACCTTGTAGTCGCATTAAGAAAAGAAGTTAGTAAACTGAAAAGAACTGTTCTGTAAGATAAACATAACCAAATAGATAATTCAAATAATTAATTTGGTAACATATAACAAATTTAATAATTAGTTTGTTGTGATTACGAAAAATTATATGCATTTAAAAATTTTAAATTTTTCGGAAAATTTGGGGTTTTGACATGTGGTATCAGAGCATTAGGTTCAAACAATAGGCCTTGATGCAGCCCAACTAGTTTCCAATAGAACAGTAAAGTAGAATAATATACTAATATATATTTTGTTTAATGAAAAGAACAGAAAATTTCTTTTCTGAAAATTTAACAGGCATGTATGGAAATGCTGGGAGAGTATGCTCATGAGGAGTCTCCAGACACATAGACAAGACAATTGCCCAAGGAACCTATGTTAGATGAGGAGACTGCCAACTCTTCAGAACTATTGCAGACTGTAAAAGATTTGAACACTGAAATGGAATCAGTCAAGAAAGAGAATGAGAGGATTTTGAAGGCCCAGGAAGAGTTGAACCAAATTTTAATAGAAAAATTCCAAAATGAAGGAAGGAGCAAAAGATCAGAATCTGAGGATGTTAGTCATCAAAGAAGGTCTAAAAAGATGAAGCTGGTGAAAACTGAAAGCAGTTCATCATCTGAAGGGTTCGGTGAATGACAAAGTTACCATACTACTAGTGACAGTAGTGAGGCTGAGTTGTATGACAGAAGAAAGAAATATAGACCATATGAGGAAATTTCAGGGGAGTTTAAAAAGATAAAGCCCCCAACTTTTAATGGAGAGACCAAAAAAGGGGAAGAAGCAGAGTCCTGGTTATCTGGGATGAGGAAGTATTTTCATATCTACAATTATTCAAATCAGCTGAAGGCAAGAATGGCAATATATAATCTCTCTGGAAAAGAAAATATATGGTGGAAAGATCTAAAGAGAGTCAAGGGTATCAAGGAAAAATAAGTTAATTGGAGTACCTTTAAAAGGTACTTCAAGAAAAAAAAAATTGTCCAAGCAATATTACGAAGAAAGAGCTAAAGAATTTTACAAATTGAAGTTAGGTTCAATGACTATGAAGGATTTGAACAGTAAATTCTTAAGCTTGCTTAGGTATGTACCTTACTTAGTAGATGAGAAACCTAAAGTGTAGAGATTTCTCAATTGTCTACCATATCACATCAAGGACATAATTGAGTATGATAACCTGAAGAATCTGGAGGAAGCCATGAGGAAGGCTAATTTCTATTTTGAACAGAACAAGAAGAAAGAAGGATTAGCCAACTGGAAGGCTAAGAAAAACAACAATCAGCCTGAGTTTAAGAAGAAGGAATTTGTACCCCACAGGAATTTCAAGAATAATAAGAATAAAAATTATTCTAACAATAAGAATTTCTAGGGAAATATAAATGGTACTTCCAATAACTCGAATAACTTTAAGAGCAAGGAAGCTGCAAATAACCATGGGAATTTCACTAAGAGTTTTGAATGAAAGGAGCTTGTTAAGTGCTGGGAATGTAATGGCCCGCATTATGCCTCAGTTTTCCCAAATCAGAAAAATTCAGTCAGCAATATTCATACTGTGTAGGAGGAAATGACCGTTGGAGAACTAGGAAGGACTATGCCCAGAATAAATGCAGCTTTGGAGAACCGCCAAGCTGACTATCAAAATTCCATGGTGGAAGTGGAAGGTATGATTAACCAAACCCCTATAACCATTTTAATCGATCCAGGAGCTACTCTTAGTTAAATTGCACCTCAGATAGTGGAAAAATGTAATTTGTCTGTTGATAAGTTTGATAATTCCTGGTTAGTTCAATTAGCCACAGGGGCAAAAAGAAAAGTAACCTGTTTTGTGAAAGAATGTGCTTTACTTATGGATGAATTTAAAACTACAGTTAAGCTTAATGTTTTGCCACTTGGCTCATATGATTTACTAATTGGCATGGATTGGTTAGAGCAGCATAAGGTAGTTTTAAATTGTTACGATAAAACTTTCACGTGTCTAAATAGTGATGAACAACCAGTAAAAGTTAAGGGTATTCCTAGAAAAACTGTAATTAGACAGATTTCTGCTTTACAACTTAAAAGAGCTGTTAGAAAAGGATGTAAATCCTATGCTGTAACTATTACAGATGAGGCAAGTAAATCTGAAACAGATAAGTTAAAAATAGAAGATATTCCTGTTTTAAAAGAATTTACTGACGTATTCCCAAAATAAATTCTAGGATTACCTCCAAGGGGGGAACTGGATTTCACTATTGAGCTGGTGCCAGGTGCGGTACCTAGCTCGAAAGCTCTATATCGAATGAATACTTTAGAACTTAATGAGCTAAAATAATAGTTAAAAGAGTTAACAGATAAGAAGTACATTCGAACCAGTGTGTCTCCTTGGGGAGCACCAGTCATCTTTGTCAAAAGGAAAGACAGAACTATGTGACTATGAATAGACTACCGTCAACTAAACAAGATGACTATTAAAAACAGATATCCGTTGCCCCGCATAGATGATCTGTTTGATCAACTACGTGGAGCCACAGTGTTCTCAAAGATAGACTTGAGGTCACGATATCATCAAGTGAGAATTAAGGATGAAGATATTTTCAAGACAGCCTTTAGAACAAGGTATGGACATTACGAGTTTGTTGTAATGCCATTTGGGATTACCAATGCCCCAGCTGTCTTTATGTGCTTAATGAATAATATAATGCATAAATATTTAGATAAATTTGTTGTCGTGTTTATCGAAGACATCTTAATTTACTCTAAAATGGAAGAAGAACATAAAGAACACCTAAAGATAGTTTTACAAGAGTTGCGAGAACAACAACTCTTCATGAAGTTTAGCAAGTATGACTTCTTTAAGGATGAAATCCAGTACTTAGGTCACGTAGTGACTACGGAAGGGATTTCAGTTGACCCTGAAAAGATTCGGGCAATCGAAGATTGGCCGGTCCCAAAAGATGTAACGGATGTTAGGTCCTTCATGGAAATTACCGGTTATTACCAGAGATTCATTGAAGGCTTCTCAAAAATAGCAAATCCGATCACTTCTTTGCAAAAGAAAGGTAAGAAATTTGATTGGAACTCAAAATGTGAAGAAAGTTTTAAGAAATTAAAAACCTTATTGACAAGTGTGCATATTCTAAGGATAGAAAATCCTAATAAGGACTTCATAGTATGCACTGATGCCTGTAATGATGGATTAGGCGGTGTTCTAACTCAAGACAGACATGTCATTGCCTATGAGTCCAGGAAGTTAAAAATCCACGAAAATAATTACGCAACTTATGATCTAGAACTTGTAGCTGTTATACATGCCTTAAAAATGTGGTGACATCATTTAATAGGCAGAAAATTTATTCTAATGACTGATAATAAAGTACTGAAATATCTTTTAGATCATCCTAACTTAAACGCAAGACAAGCAAGGTGGTTAGCCTTCTTGAGTGAATATGAGTTTGAAATCCAGCACATAAAGGGCAAGGAAAATAAGGTGGCTGATGCTTTAAGCAGGAATGCAAAGCTAAACTTTACAACAGTAATCAACACTTATGATTTTGATTTAAATGAACACCTTAACGAAGGGGTAAAACAAGATGAAAATTATCAGAAACTGCAAATTACAGTTAAGGAAAAACCTACAGAAAGCTTAATAAAATGTTATAGTTTAAATGAAAATGGATTTTTATTATTTAAAGATAAACTGTATGTGCCTAATGTGCCTAAGGTTAATTTATTAATTCTGGACGAAGTCCATAAAACACCTTACTCGGGACATCCAGGCTACCAAAAGACTGTAACCATGCTAAGAAAAGAATATTTTTGGCCTGATATGAAATCTGAGGTAGCTGAATACATAGCTAGATGTTTGGACTGTCAACAAGTGAAAACTAAACACCAACATCCAACTGGTTTGCTACAACCTTTACCTATTCCCAACTGGAAATGGGAAGTGATTAGCTTATATTTTATTACCGGACTACCCAGAAATCAAAATCAAAATGACTCTATTATGGTGGTAGTTGACAAGTTGAGCAAGGAAGCACATTTTATTCCTATCAAAACCACCCACAAGGCCGCCAATATAGCTGATATATTCTTAAAATAGATTTTTCAGCTACATGGAGTTCCGAAAGTTATAATTTCAGACAGGGATCCTAAATTCACTAGAAATTTTTGGAAGTCCTTGTTTAAGGGATTAAATACAACATTGAATTTCAGTACTTCCTTCCATCCTCAAACAGATGGACAGAAAGAAAGAGTGAATCAGGTGCTGGAGGATTTATTAACGATGTATGTTAAAGATCATCCAGGTAAGTGGGAAGACTACTTACATCTAGCAGAGTTTGCATATAATAATAACTATCAGTCATCAGCTAAATATAGTCCATTTGAAGTTTTATATGGACATAAATGCAACACTCCTATCTCTTGGACTAATCCAGTAGATAGATTGGTGTTAGGACCTAAATTGTTGAAGGAAATGGAAGAGATTGTGAAGCAAGTGCAGGAAAATTTGAAGGTGGCACAGGATCGGTAAAAGATCCAACCAGATTTGAAAAGAACTCCCAAAGAGTTCCAGGTAGGTGAGCATGTATTTATAAAGGTAAGGCCAAAGAAAAGCTCTCTAATATTGGGGATTTGTGCAAAGTTAGCACCACGTTACTGTGGTCCATTTGAAATTTTATCAAGAATTGTTCAAGTTGCATACCAGCTAGCATTACCACCTAATTTGAAAGTACATAATGTTTTTCATGTCTCTGTTTTGAAGAAGTATGTTCATGATGCTACTCATGTGGTTGATTGGAATGTTGTGCAGGTGGAACCACAATGATAAATTATGGTGGCACCGGACTGTATCCTCGGGAGGAGGAAAATTACTCTACGAAACCGCACCATTGGATAGGTGAAGGTGCAATGGAAGCACCTTAGTCGTGAAGAGGCTACATGGGAACTAGAAAGTAAGATGCGGGAGGCATACCCAAATATATTCCAGGAGACTGCAGAGGATGAAGAATAAGTAACATCGAGGACGATGTTACATTTTAAGGGGGTGTGTATGTCACATACCCCAATTTTGTAAAATAATGTTAATTGTTTTAATTTTATTTCCTAAGACATTATGTTAAATTTAATGCTAAGTAGGAACTGACGACTCAGTAGAGTCAAAATAAGTGGAATGTAATTCTGAATATTTTATTATTAATAAATGAAAATTGGAGACAACAGCATGGGAGAGCTGTTAATAAGAGTGTACTGGCCAAACTCATGGAAGGAACTGGGTGGAGGGAAAAAGACAAGTGGAAGCATCCTCAAACACTTCCTATGTTGCGGGTGGCAACTTCCCTACATTTGGGGTCATGATCCCCTAAGAAAGTCGGATCAGAGCAGGTGGCTCAATAAATGACAACTAACCCAAAAAGACCTAGGCAATCTTTTAAAAGTACCCAATGAAGAGAACTGAGGTTGCTCAGATATTTTCCAGGAGAAGAATCATTCAGGAGGAATGCTCTTCAAGGAATTCATTGGGGAAAAGGGAAAACTGTAAGGAAAGTGTTTTTGAGAGATATTCTACAGTAACTTAGTCTGATATAGCTTGCTAGCTGAGAGAACTTACTGATAAGTTCAGAGTTTGTACTAAGTCTGAAGAATGGTACTTGATTATTGTTGCACCTATTTCAAGCCAGGGAGACTAGAGCAAGATCCGGGGTCTTGAGGAGTTGTTGTTTGAGCGCTCTCCAGGAGTTGGTAGGGAGGAACGGCCTCTCATTGTTGTTGTCTTCCAAGATCAAGAACATGTTCTTCCATCTAGTAATCTTTGTTTAATATCTGTGTATGATTGAATGTTATGTTTGTAGCTTATGATGTGAAGGTTTCAATGTTTTAGAAATGAAGTTGTTCTTAGTTTGTCAGTAATAGAATCTTCTTGATGAGAAATAAAACCCCACTTGTATTTTTCCTCATCTGGAGTGACCAGACCGTACTCCAACACAGGGGTAAAATTACGAATAAAGATAGTATGATGAAAATGCAGAATAGAATGTTAATGGATTTATAGGACTTTTCCTTTTATTTTTGTTGTCAGAAGAAATATCTTTTATACCAGCAGTAATGTATAACCTGAACAGAAACTGTCAGTTTACTAGAAACAGAGAAAGAAGATATGTTAATTACTGATAGTAGTATTTGTAAGTAAAGAAAACAGTTCATAATACAATAGTTATTTTCAGTAACCTTATTGCCTTTTTGAGGTCAAAAGAGGAGTATAATAGTTAATTAGGGTAGGATTAATTTAAAGATGCTTATAGTCTATTTATTTCTAGTTTCAACTACTGCTTGTATAATAAACAAAATTGAAGGAAAGATTAGCTAGAATGTTGACTCACTTCTACAGATAATCTATTGAATTTTTAGATTTTACTTACAGTTAATAATGTAGGTCATTCCTTTATTTGGTTCCATTTAGCTAAACATAAACAAATTCTATAATTGCCAACCTATGCTTTTAAGTTGTCAACAAATGCAGTACGTAGTTATTTTACTTTTATTTTATAAGTATTAACTTGTAACATAATCAAGACGGTATAAATTACAGAGAGTACTTCTGTAAATTATAGTACAGTAAATGTGATAATACAGAAATAAAATACTAATTTATATTAAAGATTATAAATAGAGAAAGAATAAGAGTAAATAATATATTCTTATAAGAATAAGTATAATATGAATATAAACAATGTTTTATTCCATTATAATGCACAGTAAACAAATATAATCCTTGTACTCAAGCTGTATCCAGTAGATACATAATCAATACAGTAAAAACATGGATTCATTGTACCTCCAAAGGTTAAAAATAAATTATAATAACAACCTTTATAATTCCTTGTAATAATATAATTTATTATAAAAAAACCCTGTATAGTAACCCTAGTGTTTTTGAAGATTAAATAAATTTACAGAGTAAAAATCTAGTACTTAACATACAGAGAATAACCATCAGGGTATTATCATGCTCAACCTACTGAGCTTAACCAATTACTTAACATTTTAAATAACATTTAAACATTGTACATGAAACCTTAGCATTGAATTTTAAAAATACTACAGATAAAAATCAAGTACATTATCGCACAGGATACTTTCAACAGTGTAGAATGATCGACTTATCGAGCTTAACAAATAGGGTAAAAAATAACTAATAACCCTCATATTTTTGCAGAAGAGAATTATAAATTAACAATAATTTAAAATAAGCTGTGATATATATTTATTATGCTGTCAAAATTAGGGTAAAACCCTAATAGACCAAAAATGTACAAACATAATTAATAACTGTAGAGTTCAACACAGTATTTTTACTCACGGCCGTAATTAAAATCCAGATTAAGACTGTTATAGCCTCTCCTTTATATATATATATATAAACACAGTATTTAAAACAAGACGAAATTGCACTCACGGCCATAGCTGGAGAACCCTGCTTTAAGCAAGGGTTAACACCCATTAAAACAATGAGTCATATAACCAGAACAAGCAAAACCCACAAGGGTTATTCAAGCCATGATGACCAACTCTTAAAATCCCATAAGGGTTTGTACAAGGTAGAACATCCATGGCAAGTCCATGGCTTACCGTAAACATTAAGTCGCCGCCACTTGAAACCAGATATGCAAAGAGGAAGAGACAGGTTACACTTGCAATTTCAGCACATTGTTACTGTTAATATGATGAATCAAGAGTGACAGTTTTATAAATAAAATAATATGCAATAATAATGAAAGATTCGAAGTTATTCTTACCTCAGTACTTTAAGGAAATGCAACCACCGATAACCAACAACATCGCAACCAACCAAGGAGGAGATAGACTTTTATCTATCATAGAAAGTCGGAGGTTACTAACACTGTATCCACGTACAGCGACTGAGGGTTGAAAATTTTGACTAAGCAAGTGTACCACTTGGGTCATAGCCAACACTACAAACCCTACACACTAGTTACTTAAGAGAAACGAACTTTGACTGCCACTGCTGAGCCATGGGAGAAATGACTTGTAGATTGACAGGCGCCAAGTAGAGCAAACGGTGAAGGTTAAAACCCCGGGATAATTAAAACCCTTCTAATCTAAGCGACAAGGGCATTCCATTACAGCCTTCTCTCAGCCTCCAAAGCATAAATTACGCAGCGGAAATACCAAACACAGGCGAGGCAAATGCCATTCGAGCCAGTCACAAAGAATGAGTTGAAGGTCGAGTGAAATAGCAGAGCATACAAAGGCGAGAACGGCAGAGAAATAATAATGCTAGGGTTACAAGTGGTCTTTTTATTTACAAAGTGCATGGCCCAAACGATGCCACGACATCCCGCAAATCAAATTTCTTATGGTGTGTTCAAGTCTATAGTTCTAGTGATCTTATTCCTTGTGAGTATCCTTCCCATCATTTTAAATAATTGGAGAATCGACCATAGTCTAACTCCAAAGTAAACCTACTTAGATGTGCATGATATCAAAAATCATTACCATATAACGAAGTTGCAAAACTTATCAACATCGTGGAGAATTTACGACCCATACTATGCATTATGATATTCAAATATTCGATAGTCATTAACCATGTTTTTAATAAACTTTACTTATGTTTTAGAAGGAATTTATAATGTTTATCCTTCTTGATGAGAAGTTATTTATAATTAAATATTCTCCAACCAAGTAATTATAACATAAGCAAAGGTAGAATCAACTTTCAACCTAGTATGTTTTGTTTATAAAGAAGGATAAGGATATTTTCGTAAAAGATTATAGAACCTAAACAAAGGTAAACCATAGACTCTTCTTGGGAATGATCTATCCTATGACCCTTGTTTAATGAACATAGCTTCTATATGCAAAACTAGCTTAACTTATTTCAAGGTGTAAGTTAATTGTTTTGTAATGGAAGAAATTCATATTTCTATTCTTTGTTAAATACCTTTCTTACTAGTATCAGTCTCATCATCATTGTAAGAATTATATTTAACTAGCAAGATATATTTTATGCTTGATAAGACTCCAAATGCTTAACTTAAAATTCATATGATATAGATGTATATGCCATAACTGAATACTACTTTCCAAGTAATTATGTACAGAGGAATTAAAACCCCCCAATACTAATATATTTCGAATAAGTATAGTATGCAAGAAGGTTATAATGCCTTGTATCTTCAAAATAATAGAAGTAAGACGCTGGTACATAAACTTTTAACAATATACACCACATTCATTCAAATAGTGGCCAAGTTTTCAAGTTAATCATGGTGTAAATAGTAACTACGTGTACTCTTTTTTTTAATTTAAACTACTGACTTTATAACTCTGCCATTTCTTACTCTGCTCGTAAAGAAATATTTATGGCTTTCTACACTTGACGACTTTAGTGGAAACCAAAGAGATCAAAATGCTATAAGAACTATAATTTACATCTACTAGAAGAAAAGCAACTGTCGCCATCACCGTTAAAATTGTAAATCTCTTCTCCTTAGCATCTTAAAAAGAAGGACTGATAAATGATTTGTATTTTACCTCATTAAGCTTGGAAATTGTTTAGCATTTGTATACTTTACGGAGTTATTTTTCTTGCGATGAACTCTTAACTGAATGCTTTAAAATTACGAACAGGCAGCATCCAAACTTCTTACCTGTAAGTTTGTCAGAATAGGAAAAATTCTGCGTTAGCTCAAAAGCTAAATAAGCCCAGAATTTCATGGCAGTTCCACCTTGTAGTCGCATTAAGAAAACAAGTCAGTAAACTGAAAAGAACTGTTCTGTAAGATAAACATAACCAAATAGATAATTCAGATAATTAATTTGGTAACCTATATCAAATTTAATAATTAATTTTTTGTAATTACGAAAATTATATGCATTTAAAAATTTTAAATTTTTCGGAAAATTTGGGGTTTTGACACTATAGAGATTCACTAGTCATATGTACAGTTGTTGTGGTAGTTCCTACCGATATAGAATACCTTCCTAGTTAAAAGGGAGTGTTAAATTAATGTAACTTCGGAAGATATGTCTTCCTATTATACTTTTATTTTATTCCTCCTTCATAGATGTTATTCCTCCATTCGAAGATGTCATTGATGTAATTGGTCATGTAAAAGTCATGAAGTAAAACCTCTATTTTAAGTCAGGGAAATAGTAACCACACAAGTATTTTATAAATGTTATTTTTAGTCTCCCTAGGTAGGTCATCCCTAATTAGAGAAATTAACTGACCTAGTTAGTTATTTGAGTCACTCACCTAATGAATATAAATAGGTGAGGCACCTCTCTCAATTCTCACACACCTTACGCTCAAGAATTGCGTAAGGGAGAGAGAGAGAGAGAGAGAGAGAGAGAGAGAGAGAGAGAGAGAGAGAGAGAGAGAGAGAGTATTGTGGAAGAGGAGTAAATATTCTTTTTTTTAGGGTTTTACACTGTACTTGGTCGAATTCTATATAGATGAAGTTTTGTTGGGTTTTATCCCCAATGAGGGTTTCTGAGGATAAATATTTATGTTCTTTTGTGTTGTTGTGCTTGTCTTTCTTTCAATGATCCTTTGCTTGTGGTTATGATGTTATGATTCTAAATGTTCTTAGATATTGTATAACCATTAAAATTCTAACAGTATATGGGTGTGCGCAAGAAGTTGAGGGTCTCTTTTGGCACGTTAGATGCAACACAAAACTAAAAAAACAGGCATCCATCAACTTGCATGGATATTTTGAGACAGTTACACAATGAATCTTGCGATCAGTAAAAAACAAGAAATGTAGGAAATTGAATGACCTTTCCAAATATATATTTTTTTTCTATTGAAAATGTTGTTAACTATATAAAGTTAGATAAATTTTAACGGCCACTTTTTATTTTTTGGACAAATTATAAGGTATATGTTTTGTGGGTGTAGTGTCTAAGTGTCTAAATGATGGAATAAACTTACGAAAACCGGTATACATATAGAGAACATATAGAACTAGTGCACGACTATTTTTCCAATAATAAAAATAATATTTTTAATTTTTTTAAATTATCTAAGAGATCAAACCTCGAAAACGGTACGTCAATTGTGGGTGCAGCATTTGAATCTCTTAATGCAATTATTTGGAAATGCATTTTTTATAGCATGTAGAGGTTGGTGTTCTTTAGTGCACCATACAATTTTTTTTTAAATGGTCGAGAAACAAAAGAGATATGGATGAAACACTACTAGTGTGTTTTTTGAGTTGAGGAGTGATGACAGAAGATAAATAAGAAAAAAATAGAAAAAATTATGTATTCTTGTTAGAATTTACATATTTAGAATCTGCAAAAAAAACCATATATGTTTCTAAAATCTCATAAAAAATGGTGTGCAGCATAATCAGACGAACCGCTAAACATGAGCATATTGAAAATATGGATATAATGCTGAATTTTCCATGGTTTATCATACTCCAAGGCACAATCATGTTGAATCTGAAGCAAAGTACAAAGCAGACACATAGGCATAGGAATTCCATGAAAGCATGGGTGTAGGCTCGGCCTTATCATTTGGAGGGAATAAATTTTGAATTTAAACAATACGTGAGCGCATTTTAACTATACAAAACGAGTGTGTGTTATATAGAAAAAAAACACGAGCGCCTTATGTGCATACAAATCACGTCCATGTTTGTTAAAACCAAAAATAGTGTTCATCATCATTTTCATCTTCTTCATCATCTTCAACTTCATCATCATCTTCAACTTCATCATCATCATCATCTTCAATTTCATCATCGTCAACATCATTAACATGATCATCACCATCG
>LPNX010957234.1:712653-715854 GCA_001517045.1 Pseudotsuga menziesii
GGACTTCCACCATCCAACTACCAGGAAGAGAGTGAAGGACAACAAGTTTCTATTGAAACGCCAGAGCGTATTGTTGATGCACTAGATGATAGAAATCCAACCCCCTTACCTCTATTAGAAAGCACACGTCGAAGAACTCCGAAGCGTATACAAGTTGATGAAGGACTCCTCAATTCCATTGAAGGTACGCTATCTAAACGTAGTATTGCTTATCAAACTCAACAGATACTAAATAAATATTTTGATTCTAAATGTGATGGAGATAAATGTAGATTATTTTTACCATTGTTAAAATCTAGGGGCATGAATATTGTTAGGAAATCGTTAGGGATAAAGATGATAAAGGCTTCTGGACCAAGTTCTCATATAGTTAAAAGCTTAGTAGATGCCTTTGGTAAAATTGGTAAGAACACACGGTCAAAGGACCGCAATGCAGCTCGTCGTGTGTTGTCACAAGCAATTGTGAATAAGAACACCAAGGTCCTTGGTTTTCTCAAGCCTACATCTAAACTAGTTAATTTGAATGTAAAAACCCTCCGTAGGTATTCTATTACAAGAGAACATCTCGACACAACCGCCCAGACAGATTTTTGGGCCTTTATTGGTTGATTGCCACGTCGTGACATGAAACTAGTTGATGCAGTAAAGGGACTAGTGCATAGTTTTTGGCATGATCACACAAGGCCTTCTTCAAACCGGAAGAATGTACTAAAACTGAGAAGGGGTTCAAAGGACCATGAACCACATATTAAGCATCTTCTTGATATAACATAGACAGAACTATACAAGAAATTTAGGAATGAACATAAACAATTGAATTTGGGGCAAATATTTTTTGAGAAATGTAATCCCTGGTATATTAGAATAAATACTCTTCATAACACTTGTTGTTGTAGATACCATGTAGAATATGAATATTACTATGAAACATTTTTGTACATTCGTCGTGTGTTGCATACTAACCCTGTGCAGGATTGCTCATTGACAATACCACCGACCTCATCAAGAGAATTCATTCATAGTATCATGTGCAATAGGCCTGAGGGGAAAACTTACTATGCAAAATCCTGTTTGGATGGAACTTGCCCCAACTGTGCTGGAATGGCATTATTGAGCCAATGTATGCACGAGACTGGAGACAATGAATTTGGGAATATGGTTACAGACATGAAAAGTTTCAAATATATCAGCTATGAAATAGTCCCAGGGAAAGAAAGCAAAAAAATACAATTGGTGACATCTCAAGTACATGCATGTATCTATAAAATTATGTTCAGAACAGTTGCATTTCATTCCTTACTTACAAAAAAAATTGATATTGAGATCATTTTGTGTCAACAGGTAAAAGTTAGTGTCTTCGTCAAGGAATTTATTGAAAAGACACGTCAATATGTTCAGCATGTCCACTTGGCACGACGGCAGGATGAGAAGTTTAGAATATGCAAAGATACATTTCCTCATGGTACTATAATTTAAGTTGTTGATTTTACCGAGAACTACACTCTGCAACCTCAAAATGAGATCCAAAGTCAGTATTATCACTTTGAGCAGGTTTTCTTGATGGTGCATATCACATATAGGCATGGCCCAAACAGTAGTGAAGAGCAAAGAGAAATTCTAAAGGAATATCACTTCTACATAAGTGATGATAGGTGCCATGACTTCCACTATGTACGTCATTGCTTCATCATGTTCTATGATCATTTGAAGGGTAGGAACATACATATGGATCAACACTGGATTTGGTCTGATGGATGTGCTGGTCAGTTCAAAAATGCACGCATATTTCAATGGTTGTGTTCATTGCATAAAAACTACAAAGTTCCACATACGTGGAACTATTTTGAGACTGGGCATGGTAAAGGAGAGCATGATGGAGCCGGAGCATGTGTCAAAATATCCCTACGAAGAGAGGAATTGAAATTATCTACAATATCTACTATTCGAAATGCTCAATCTATAGTCAGGCGGTGCATGTCAGTAATGGGAGAGGAATCAGCTATGCGAGCAGAATCCACAAGAAAGAGACATGTGGAGAGATTTTTTTGGGAGATGGTAGACATAGATCATTCACATGCATGGGAATGCAAGACTGTTCCTGGCACTCGTGGCTTTCATTCAGTTCGAAGTTATGATAACCCAGTATTTGAAATTTGGACCAGAAAACTCGCTTGTTTTTGCCCGCCTTGCTGTGATGGTGACTGGGATGTGTGTGAATCGTTGGATTGGGTTGATGGATGGGATCACATATCACTTCCACTTGATCAGCGTGCAATTGTTGAGTTAACTCCATTGGAAGAAGACCAATCGTCTATTTCTATATATTTTGATCATGTATCAGACCTTGTACAACTTGGTATGATGCATTTCCTTAACATTCTTTTGTTAAATTTACATAGTCTTGAAACTCACATTAATGGCCTTGTATCACACGAAAAATATTTGATCATATAACTACAATCATACTATGTAAGACACATATACGCAGTGGTTGCCTCAAAAGATAGTGAATGGGGTGGTGATTACTGGTTGGCACGCTGTATAGAGGGAAAGCAAACCCTCATTATGTCCATAACTGATGATGAAAACAACCACTTCCCCACTGGGTCTATGGTTGTTAAAGATGAATACCTTACACATGACAATAATGCAAGAAAGAAGAGTGTATATGTTTACAGGGATTACAAACCAGGTGCAAGTGTGTATCACTTTACCAACTTAATCATTGGTACAAACCTCCAGGTACGAACAATGCCTAGCCGAAATTCATCGAAGGTACGCTACTTCTTACCGGATACAGAGCACGAGAGACTAATGGAGGCCATTGTTATAAGAGAGATCGGGAGGGTTTGGTTGTATGATAATAGGTGGGATCTAGCATGATGAGGTATGTATCATAATTTAAATTTCCCCATGTATGTTTCTTATGAATATGTCAATTTTTTGTTCTTGATATGCAAAATTTTCCATAATGTTGTTTATAAATATGCCAAAAGTTCTCTTGTATGTCAAGTTAATGAACATGCCAAATTTCACATGCCTAAGTAAAGATATGGTGCGTTACATTCCATGCATGATTATTTAATCCCATTTCAGTTTTATTATAATATATTATTTAAAAATGAAATAATTATGTTAATACCATCAAACCCTACCTACACTAATACATGACCTTATGTTTTGAGGGATATATATATATAT
>LPNX010957234.1:715979-756845 GCA_001517045.1 Pseudotsuga menziesii
AGTAAACCAAGGAAATCAAATATACCCCTTATCATGTATACTAAGTAGCAAATAATGGAACACCTTCATCACCTTCATCATTTTCATCATCATCATCATCATCATCATCCTCACTTTCATCATCATCATCACCATCAACATCATCAACATCATCCTCATCATCCTCATCATCATCCTCACCTTCATCATCATCATCACCATCAACATCATCAACATCATCCTCATCATCATCCTCACCATCAACATCATGAACATAATCATCATCACCATCAACATCATGAACATAATCATCATCATCCTCACCATCACCATCAACATCATCACCATCAACATCATGAACATCATCATCATCATCCTCACCATCAACATCATGAACGTCATCATCATTCATCCTAATCATCCTCACCATCATCCTCACCATCAACATCATGAACATCATCATCATTCATCATCATCATCCTCATCATCATCATCACCATCAACATCATCATCATCATCATCCTCGTCATCACCTTCAACATCATGAACATCATCATCCTCACCATCAACATCATGAACATCATCATCATTCATCATCATCATCCTCATCATCGTCATCACCATCAACATCATGAACATCATCATCATTCATCATCAGCATCCTCAGCATCATCATCACCATCATCATCATGAACATCGTCATCATCATCATCATCCTCATCATCCTCATCATCATCCTCACCTTCATCATCATCATCATCATCATCCTCACCTTCATCATCATCATCACCATCAACATCATCAACATCATCCTCATCATCCTCATCATCATCCTCACCTTCGTCCTCACCTTCGTCATCATCATCACCATCAACATCATCAACATCATCCTCATCATCATACTCAGCATCAACATCATGAACATCATCATCATCATCCTCATCATCATCCTCACCTTCATCATCATCATCACCATCAACATCATCAACATCATCCTCATCATCATCCTCACCATCAACATCATGAACATCATCATCATCATCCTCATCATCATCCTCACCTTCATCATCATCATCACCATCAACATCATCAACATCATCCTCATCATCATCCTCACCATCAACATCATGAACATCATCATCATCACCATCACTATCATGAACATCATCATCATAATCCTCACCATCACCATCAACATCATGAACATCATCATCATCATCATTCTCATCATCATCCTCACCATCAACATCATGAACATCATCATCATTCATCCTCATCATCCTCATCACCATCATCCTCATCATCATCCTCGCCATCAACATCATGAACATCATCATCATTCATCCTCATCATCATCATCATCATCATCACCATCAACATCATCATCATCATCATCCTCATCATCACCTTCAACATCATGAACATCATCATCATCATCATCCTCACCATCAACATCATGAACATCATCATCATCATCATCCTCACCATCAACATCATGAACATCATCATCATTCATCATCATCATCCTCATCATCATCATCACCATCTACATCACGAACATCATCATCATCCTCATCCTCATCCTCATCATCACCTTCATCATCATCATCATCATCCTCACTTTCATCATCATCATGACCATCAACATCATCAACATCATCCTCATCATCCTCATCATCATACTCACCTTCATCATCATCATCACCATCAACATCATGAACATCATCCTCATCATCATCCTCACCATCAACATCATGAACATCATCATCATCATCATCGTCATCATCCTCACCTTCATCATCATCATCACCATCAACATCATCCTCATCATCATCCTCACCATCAACATCATGAACATCATCACCATTCATCCTCATCATCCTCATCATCCTCATCATCATCATCACCATCAACATCATCATCATCATCATCCTCATCATCACCTTCAACATCATGAACATCATCATCATCCTCCTCACTATCAACATCATGAACATCATCATCATTCATCATCATCATCCTCATCATCATCATCACCATCAACATCACGATCATCATCCTCATCCTCATCATCATCATCATCATCACCTTCATCATCATCATCATCATCATCATCACCTTCATCATCATCATCACCATCAACATCATCAACATCATCCTCATCATCATCATCATCATCATCATCCTCACCTTCATCATCATCATCATCATCAACATCATCAACATTATCCTCATCATCATTCTCACCATCAACATCATCAACATCATCATCATCACCATCATCATCATCATCCTCACCATCACCATCAACAGCATGAACATCATCATCATCATGAACATCATCATCCTCACCATCAATATCATGAACATCATCATCATTCATCCTCATCCTCCTCCTCATCATCATCGTCATCATCATCCTCACCATCAACATCATGAACATCATCATCATTCATCATCATCATCCTCATCATCATCATCACCATCAACATCATCATCATCATCATCCTCATCATCATCATCACCATCAACATCATCATCATCATCATCCTCATCATCACCTTCAACATCATGAACATGATCATCATCATCCTCACCATCAACATCATGAACATCATCATCATTCATCATCGTCATCCTCATCATCATCGTCACCATCAACATCACGAACATCATCATCATCATCATCATCACCTTCATCATCATCATCATCCTCACCTTCATCATCAACATCATCCTCATCCTCATCATCATCATCATCATCATCCTCACCTTCATCATCATCATCATCATCAACATCATCAACATCATCCTCGTCATCATCCTCACCATCAACATCATGAACATCATCATCATTCTCATCACCATCAACATCACGAACATCATCATCCTCATCCTCATCATCATCCTCACCTTCATCATCATCATCATCACCATCAACATCATCACCATCACCATCAACATCATCTTCATCACCTTCATCATCATCATCATCATCATCCTCATCATCATCATCTCCAACAACATCATGAACATCATCATCATCATCCTCAACATGACCATCAACATCATGAACATCATCATCATCATCATCATCATCAACATCCACATCATCATCACCGTCAACATTATGAACATCATCATCATTCATCATTATGAGTAATAGGGTTCTTTCATTCCTTCAACAATATAATATCTATTATGTGATAATTCCCTTTATACAATGGCATTTTGTAGGGAAAAGCATGCAACATGTGTAAGTAAACACAAAGTATATGTGGGTGGAAGCAATATTTTTCCTTTTCCCAGTACCCTAAAGAAAAATCTCGAGAGTGTAACCCTTAACCTAATAAGTTCTATAATATGCATGGTGTAGGTTTATATCTATAAACAAAAGCTGTATTAAAGCAAAACCAATGTTTTTAACTCAAAATTTAAATTATACTATTGATGCAACATGTTAACCCTAGTACATGTGTATATTTTTTTCGAGATGCCACTTGGCATGCATGGAATGTAACGCACCATATTTTTACTTAGGCATGTTTATCAGCCAGACTTGCTAGGGTTTCACTCAGTAGGGGACAATGCAGTCACGCCAACGAGGGCCAAAGCTGGAAAGCCACGAATGGTGGGGGTGCGGTTGGCAATGCCATATTTCCCATGCCCAAACACACTAGTAGGAGTTGACAGAATTCAAAATTACCGCTCCGTGAGGTTTTTTGCACACCGGGCCCAAGTCCACTAGGTGTCCCTGAACGGTATCTGGAGGTGACCTGCAACTCGCCATAGATCGATGCTCGGGCCTCCGATCGACGAACCATCGATTACGTTGGATTCGTGACATGGGATTTTAGCTAGGGGGGGACTCTCCCTCTTGTTCATTGCCCGGTGACCTTCGTCTACGGTGGTTTCTGAAGCTAGGGTTTTGCTCAGTAGGGACAATGCAGTCACGCCAATGAGAGCCAAAGCTGGAAAGCCACGGATGGTGGGGATGCGGTTGGCATTGCCATATTTCCCATGCCCAAACACACTAGCAGGAGTTGATAGAATTCAAAATTTTCACTCCGTGAGGTTTTTTGCGCACCGGGCCCAAGTCCACCAGGTGTCCCTGAACGGTATCTGGAGGTGACCTGCAACTCGCCATAGATCGATGCTTGGGACTCCGATCGACGAACCGTTGATGCTGTTAGATTCATGACATGGTATTTTAGCTAGGGGGTGGCCTCTCCCTCCTGTCCATTGCCCAGTGACCTCCGTCTACGATGGTTTATGAAGCTAGGGTTTTGCTCAATAGGGGACAATGTAGTCATGCCAACGAGGGCCAAAGTTGGAAAGCCACATATCATATGGTGGGGATGCGGTTGGCATTGCCATATTTCCCATACCCAAACACACTATCAGGAGTTGACAGAATTCAAAATTGCCGCTTCGTGAGGTTTTATGCGCATCGGGCCCAAGTCCACCAGGTGTCCCTGAACGGTATCTGGAGGTGACCTGCAACTCGCCATAGATCAATGCTCGGGCCTCTGATCGACGAACTGTCGATTCCGTTGGATTCGTGACGAGGTATTTTAGCTAAGGGGGGGCCTCTCCCTCTTCTCCATCAACATCATCAACATCATCCTCATCATCATCATCATCATCATCATTATCATCATCATCCTCACCTTCATCATCATCATCATCATCAACATCATCAACATCATCCTCATCATCATCCTCACCATCAACATCATGAACATCATCATCATCACCATCAACATCATGAACATCATCATCATCATCCTCACCATCACCATCAAAATCATCACCATCAACATCATGAACATCATCATCATTCATCATTATGAGTAATAGGGTTCTTTCATTCCTTCAACAATATAATATCTATTATGTGATAATTCCCTTTATACAATGGCATTTTGTAGGGAAAAGCATGCAACATGTGTAAGTAAACACAAAGTATATGTGGGTGGAAGCAATATTTTTTCTTTTCCCAGTACCCTAAAGAAAAATCTCGAGAGTGTAACCCTTAACCTAATAAGTTCTATAATATGCATGTTGTAGGTTTATATCTATAAACAAAAGCTGTATTAAAGCAAAACCAATGTTTTTAACTCAAAATTTTAAATTATACTGTTGATGCAACATGTTAACCCTAGTACATGTGTATATTTTTTTTAAGATGCCACTTGGCATGCATGGAATGTAACGCACCATATTTTTACTTAGGCATGTTTATCAGCCAGACTTGCTAGGGTTTCACTCAGTAGGGGACAATGCAGTCACGCCAACGAGGGCCAAAGCTGGAAAGCCACGGATGGTGGGGGTGCGGTTGGCATTGCCATATTTCCCATGCCCAAACACACTAGTAGGAGTTGACAAAATTCAAAATTGCCGCTCCGTGAGGTTTTTTGCACACCGGGCCCAAGTCCACTAGGTGTCCCTGAACGGTATCTGGAGGTGACCTGCAACTCGCCATAGATCAATGCTCGGGCCTCCGATCGACGAACCATTGATTCCGTTGGATTCGTGACATGGGATTTTAGCTAGGGGGGGGCTCTCCCTCCTGTTCATTGACCGGTGACCTCCGTCTATGGTGGTTTCTGAAGCTAGGGTTTTGCTCAGTAGGGACAATGCAGTCACGCCAATGAGAGCCAAAGCTGGAAAGCCACGGATGGTGGGGATGCGGTTGGCATTGCCATATTTCCCATGCCCAAACACACTAGTAGGAGTTGATAGAATTCAAAATTTTCACTCCATGAGGTTTTTTGCGCACCGAGCCCAAGTCCACCAGGTGTCACTGAACGGTATTTGGAGGTGACCTGCAACTCGCCATAGATCGATGCTTGGGACTCCGATCGACAAAATGTTGATGCCGTTAGATTCATGACGTGGTATTTTAGCTAGGGGGTGGCCTCTCCCTCCTGTCCATTGCCCGGTGACCTCCGTCTATGGTGGTTTCTGAAGCTAGGGTTTCGCTCAATAGGGGACAATGTAGTCATGCCAACGAGGGCCAAAGTTGGAAAGCCACATATGGTGGGGATGTGGTTGGCATTGCCATATTTCCCATACCCAAACACACTATCAGGAGTTGACAGAATTCAAAATTGCCGCTTCGTGAGGTTTTCTGCGCACCGGGCCCAAGTCCACCAGGTGTGCCTGAACGGTATCTGGAGGTGACCTGCAACTCACCATAGATCGATGCTCGAGCCTCCAATCAACGAACTGTCGATTCCGTTGGATTCGTGACGAGGTATTTTAGCTAAAGGGGGGCCTCTCCCTCCTCTCCATTACCTGATGACCTTCGTCTATGGTGGTTTCTGAAGCTAGGGTTTCGCTCAATAGGGGACAATGCAGTCACGCGAACAAGGGCCAAAGCTGGAAAGCCACGGATGGTGGGGATGCGGTTGCCATTGCCATATTTCCCATGCCCAAACACACTAGCAGGAGTTGACAGAATTCAGAATTGCTGCTCCGTGAGGTTTTTTGCGCACCGGGCCCAAGTCCACCAGGTGTCCCTGAAGGGTATCTGGAGGTGACCTGCAACTCGCCATAGATCGATGCTTGAGCCTCCGATCGACGAACCGTCGATTCTGTTGGATTCGTGACGTGGGATTTTAGCTAGGAGTGGGCCTCTCCCTCCTGTCCATTGCCCGATGACATCCATCTACGATGGTTTCGGAAGCTATGGTTTCGCTCAGCAGGGACAATGCAGTCACGCCAATGAGAGCCAAAGCTGGACAATGCATTTCATGCCAATGAAGGCCAAACTTGGAAAACCCTATCCCTAACTAGGGTTTATTGTTTAACATGCATGTCCCATTACCATAACCCTACCAAGGAAACCCTAATCCTAACCCTAATCTTATCTTACTATCACAACTCAATTCAGAATCAATCTAATGTCGAACTGAACTTTTTCAAATCTGATGGACTTATGCTTCAAATCATGTTGATTCACAAATTTGGTTCTCAGTCTTTGGATTCTATTGTAGTTCCTTTAATGTTGAGTGATTAGTCATTGGGTGCATGAGGTTTGTTGAATAGTGTTGTTGGTTGTTGATGAAATCTAAAGCATGTATTACGCTTAGTTTTATTAAATTACACTTGAGCATTGACTTAACTTGTAATTTAATGAATCCAAACTCACAATTTTTAATTAGATATATCCAATTGGTGTGCAAGTAGTGAGTTCATTGAAACCTTTAAATTCATTGTATTGCACTTATATTTATTAAATTACATGAGCAAGAACTTTGACTTTAGTGTGCATGTATTAAGATCATTGAAACCTTTAAATATAATAGTTTTTCCTTTTGACATAGTGCATTCATAAGTAATAGATAATCCTCACAAATCAATACAATAGATTGACATAAGAACATGTGGAAACCAAAGAACAAATTCAAAGTGAAATGTATCATTCATTTATAACTGAAATGTCAATTGTGTACATGTCTCCAAAAGTACACATATATCCAAAAGTATCGAAAAGTACATATATATCCAAAAGTAACCAAAAGTACATGTCTCTCCACAGCTATCCAAGACTATCCAAGCCACATGTACATGTAAGTGAAATGTCAATGTACATGTCTCCAAAAGTACATGTATCCAAAACTGTCCAAGCCACATGTACACATGTATCGATATGTACATATCCCATAAGACACATCAAAACTCAAGCTTCCTCTTGTTCTTTCTTGAGGGTGATCCTGTAGGCACAACTATAGGACCCGTGTGCATCTCTGGATCCTGCAAATTAAATATGAATTGTTAAATTCAATTAACTATGTACTAATACAATAGCTCAATAAAATACCATATCTAAATTAACTCAAAAATTATGAAAATGTTAATGGACATTGCATGAAACAATTGTTCATTCATGGACATCTCACCTCAATGAGAGACTGTGACAAATGGGATTGGGTTTCTTGTGTAGCAGATGGAGTTGTTGGTTGAACATGAATGATGGTCACATCCATGGTCGAACCAGAGGGGGCAGGACCTGGTGGTGGTGGTGGTGGTGGTGGCTATAATCACCAAATCTTGAAATAGTTAGAAATGTGCATGAATAAACAATAGACAACAATAACACACTATGTCTATATCATGTTCAAATAGTTGTACCTCTATGTGACTTGTTGCCATTGTAGATGCAGCACTGACTGCTGCATCAACCATCCCTGCAATGTTTTCAACAGTAAACTCTGGCTCCTGATGTAGTAAACATGCAAATCAAACATTAACAAAATATTTTACGGACAGGATTTCAAGTTAACCAAGAAATATCATCGAAGGATATACAAATTACCATGGTATCAGTATCTCCATAATCGCAGACAACTTCACTCTTTCTAGGAGTAGGCCATCTCATATACACATGACCCTTGTTCACATATGGCCTATGAGGAGATACAACTCCAGGAAATGGTCTAGGTGTTTCGGTACCAGCCTATAGTCAACAAGAGTTCATGTAGCTAGACATGGATGATTCAACGAACAAACATGTATTTAAAAAATGACATTTTTTAAATGTTTAAAATGTTCACCTCCATCACTGCTTCCCCTTGTGTAGGATCTGGCATCTGCCCAGATATTTCCTTGGTCAATACGACCATGGATCCTACCTCCATCACTGCTTTCCCCTGTGAAGTATCCAGCATCTGCAAGTTTAATCATGGTAAATATTAGACCGTAGATAACATTAGTGAACTAACATGTACAGTATGTGGAAATTAAGAATTTAACAAGTATTAAAAAACTGAAATTTTAAAATGTTTACCTCGGTGTGAGATATGGGATCAGTGGATGGAATGTCCTGCTCCTATGTAGAGTGTGGGACATGATACTCTGGGGCGTCGCTTCTGGCATAAAGCATCAAATGAAAGTTCAAAAAATTAATATATTAGCTCAAACTATATGTATGTGTACAAAGAAGAAAATAAATGAAGAATTTATTACAATTAACCATATACATACATCACCCAAAAACCCACTGAAGACAACATCTGATGAAATACCATAGCATGGACGACCACACGATGTGCATTCGTGAGGCTCAAAAGTGGGCTGGGAATGTGTTGATGGTGCTGCACTAGTAGATGGTCCTGCAGTAGATGGTCCTACACCAGTGGGTGGTACTGCACTAGAAGATGGTCCTACACCATGAGGACCTGGTGTATGTACCACACCAGGGATAGATGTCCCTTCCTCACCCATATGCTGAACCATAGTGCTATGGCGAACAACGGCCCATGCCAAACTAAAAAATGCCTCACATGTCTGTGGAATAACATGATGTACAGGTGGGACATATGGCCCAGGCAACTGCCTGCGAGGTGCAGGGATAGGGCGATCAATGTCTCGAAGCCTGACATTGGGTCGGTTTTGGGGCATCCCCCACTGATCCCCTGAAACTGCAATATATTAAAATAGTTTACGTGTTTTCCCAACATGAACTCTGCATACATCTTCCAAAGGAAGTACAACATGATTTCCCTGTTGTTGTGTGGTGGCATATCAAAAACCATATACCATATGTCCATCCAGTTATCAACAAATGGTTGATATGTGCACCACTCGATAGAGATATGTGGCCTATTTTCATTTGGTATTTCCCCCGTGCGAGGGTCCCTAAACAATGAAAATATATGCTCTTTGGTGATTTTCAACTTTTTTATTGCATTGTAGCTAATCCCATCAGCGTACTCACGTCTTTTTCTTTCTCTATATGAAGTAATATCATATAGTATGTTGTTTGACAATGTGATGGTCTCAACAATTGCATCCAAAGTGGATGCAAGTGAACGTCAAATTCTATCACCACCACTAAAAGCAGTACTCAACCCTCTCAACTGGGCAAGCTCAATCAATATTTCCGCATTGGGGTCCATAGCCGCAACTGCAATAAAAAAATCAATAAGAAAATAATTAGAAACGTATACATGGTATATAATGACATCTCTTCAAAATTGAAAATGTAAATGCATCTAAATCCAATTATCTTTAGAACATCCAACCATCACATAGACCTATATAATAGTAAATAAAATGTCACCACATAACTAATTCAAAAGCATAAGCTAGATAACAAAAATTTGCGAAACATAATCAAAATAAATTGTGTTTAACATGCCTTTGCAATAAGTGGGTTGCTACGAACAAGTATATATTATCATTTAAAATAATATGCATAACAAAATATGAAAAAATAACTTAAGCACAAGTCCAATTTTGTCTACAACAAACCAATCACATACATATATAGTGTTTACCTAATAAAATATCATGGGCTTTACTCAAAACATTATCATGGGCTTTACTCAAAACATTATCATGGGCTTTACTCAAAACATCATGACATTATAAATGTAAAACATATTAAAATAAACTTAAACAACATGATGTGCAATAACTCTAAATAAATTTTGCTAACTACTCATTCAATCATGTCAAATTTTGATAACATAAGTAATCTGAAACCTTCTTCAATTGTGATTGTAACCTACAAATATTATCCATATACAATACAATTCATATACTAAATGTAAAACCCACTTCATCTCTTCAAAATTCAAACTAAATCTAATTAAAAATCAAGCTCAGGTCATAACATTGGTTATATTGATTTTTTCAAAAAATATGGTGAATACACCATGTAACATCTAAAAAATGCCAATCATTTCATACAAAGGTGAATACACCATGTAACATCTAGAAACACCAACAATTTCATACAAGGGTGAGTTCATTTTGGAACAAGGAATTCCAATAGAAAATCAACTAAGGGTATAGGAATCAACCAATGGTGTGGGCGTGAGACCTCAAGTGAAATCATAAGACACTATTTAAATTTAACATTAGCTTCTAATAAAGTGAAACTCAATTCAATGTTCAATGTATTTATACTGATAGTTTAGTTCTTGGATTTGAACCTGAGATTTGTTCAAATAATAGAAATTTCCATCTTTTAACCACATTCTTCAATCTCTTCTACTAGGTGTATAAGGTAATGCTCTTGAGAATTAAAAAATATAGGAGGGAAGTGCATTTGAATATCACACATCTAAAGTCACACAATTATAGGGTAAAAATTGACCAAAAAAAATGCATTGGGTGATTGAATTACCTTGTTGAATGACAATGCACGAGTGAAATCTCCTCCCCTCAACCTGAATCAGCTCCTGCAACAATCCCAAGCAGTGGTCTCCCTCCAAACGGTCCAATGGCCCTTCGAATTCGTGTTCCTGATTGTGAAAATGGGCCGCGGGTTCGGGACTGTGTATTTAATTTTTTTTTATGATTTACAAATCGCGTACGCGTTTTATGGCTACATATCGCAAGCGCGTTTTGTAGTTATATAATGCGTATGCGATTTGTCTTCCTATCCTACATGTTCCATGACATGTCAGGCTTGGTTTGAACCATACCAAGTGCTATTCCAGGCTCAGGTTGATGTATTTTTTGGTAACATGATGTTGTTTTTGAAAAATAGGATTGCATCTTAAAAGTCCCTCATCTTCTTGCACTGACCCATATATCCTTCTCCAATGGATTATGCTGATCATTTTAGTATTATAATAGATCTGAATTAATTGTGGGGAATGTAGTAACAAGCATGCTTTACCATTCATTTTTACCCAAATAAGACACATTTCAAAGATGAAATATTTGCATGAATGGTGCATGAATGGATTTAGGGATTTAGTGAAAATTTCTCAGAGACTAATGAATTACAATAAATTAGAATGATTTTGAATATTTGGGTCATAATTATATGTCCCTCTCTTATATCCCATAAGAACACATCGAAAGGTCCATGAGAGGTATGAGTTGATCAAACCATGTCCTTGCATGTCAATGTTATTTGTAAATCGTAACTTGGCCAATGTTATTTGTAAACAATAAGTAGTGTTGTTGATGAACAATTTTTGTGTGGATGAGTTGCTCTCAGCTATCGAAAGGCAATATGAAAATGGGTGGCACAATGCTCATTGACTCATTCCTCAAAAGTGATGTGTTGTTAAACTATGATACTCATTGAACATGTTAAAGTGCTGATTCTTTCAAAGATAACACACAATAACAAATATTTTTCATGTTCTTACACTATTTCTATCACACATTTACAAATTACAAACAATAGAGTAGATAGATGAGTGGACAAAGTATGAAATAAACTTAATTGGAATCTATGTTAAATGAGTGGAAAATAAGTTATAATGCTTACACTAGAAGTTGGAATGAGATCCCATTATATTATGTTATGAGGAGGTGTTGTTTGCACATTCCAAATAAAATATGAAGAAGCAAATTGTTTTTCTTATGGATAAAGATGTGGTTTTCTTTCTATTTTTGTTACATCTATTGGAAAATTGAAAACAAATATGTGCTTATATAAATGAATAATGTTTTTCTTATGTCTCCCTCTTAAAAAAATTGTAGTTATTTCCCTTTCTATAGAATACCTTAAAGGAAATAAAATAGAGGCAAAGGAGATGAAAGATCTTATAAACTAATATCAAGGGAGAAATGGAACTTGAGAATCTTCTCATGACAGGTTTTCCTTTGTGGTTGTATGTTCATGCGTGAAGATACAAGCATATGACTACATGAATGTTTAGTTGTTCTTGTAAGATTTTAAACGTTGTATTCACTTTAATTTCCATTTCAAACTCACATATCTTGGGATATTCCTTGTAATTGTTTTACGACTATGAGTTTCACAAGACTAGAACATGAATCTTTGGTACCTTCCTAGATCCAACACTTTCATTGCATTAGATCTATTGGATTAGTAATGTTAATTCTTGGTATTGTGAAATGATTCGTAAAATTAGATTTAACAAGATTGAGCATATCAATCTTTGGTACTTGCTATATTTTTGTGTAACTAAATTTTGAGATGAATATTGTTTGTTAACTTGCATCGTGCTTTTAGAATTCTCTTTTATCTTGCTTTTAGAATTCTCATTTTACCAACGGATATTTATCTGGTGTGGGCATGATCAGTATGTAAATGTTAGTGGAAGCAGGGGGCTTGAATCCCATATAACATTTTGTTATGGTGCAATATGATTCTTGCTTAAAGTGAATTTTAAGATAGCACATTGTTTTAGAGAATCTCCTTACGTCAACTCAAACAAATTTGTCAGATAATTTTTGAAAATAACTTTAATTAAAATCCCAAGTGAATGAGGAAAGAGTGAATGAAATTGTATTGATATGATCAAAGAGGGCTCAAGGAAAACATAATTAGTATATTCATAAGTTCATTTGACATTCTCTATGTATCAGACACGTCTAGTAGGGTTTGGATGAAACTTTGAATTAAGAATTGTTCCATTCAATTTATAATGATTTACTACTTGGGGAGAGTTAACCACAAGGAATTAAGATCAATTGGTTTGTTAAACTTGTTTTGTAAAACCATTCAAGTCACTGATTGTGGAATTTTTGAGGATGTATTATTATATAGAACATGTGATCATCTTAATTAGTGAGCTCATGGTAGCATCTAAGAAGAAGAGTACTATCGAGGGCTAGGGTAGGAGAGATCTATGTGGGAAAGATATCCATATCATGTCCATATCAGGTAGACAAGATGTATAGTCAAATTCTCCCTATTTGTTGGAGCAAAGGGTAATTGATTTTGCTGATGAAGAAATTGATTTTCCCATAATGATTTACATTGCCATTGAGGAAGAAATTGATTTTACTAAAGTGGAATTGACTTCCATTGAGAAATAAATTGAATTGCAATCAATCGAATTCGTAAAGAGATTAATCTCAGTTGGAAGAGGGTATCTTTGTCATGGTGAATGTTTCTATAAAACAAATTGGATCTGGTAAGAATGGTTTTGTTGCATGTTGTTGACCAATTAGTTCAATGTTGTCCAACCATCAATTGAACTGCAGACTATGTATGGCACTCCCAATGGATTTTACGTAGTCAATTCATTATATTAGATGAAAATTATAAAATTAATTACACTACTAATGATTTGTTGATTAATTCTCATTATATTTTTGCTACTGATAAACACCCACAACTATTCATTCTCACACTTGTGGTCCATTGGATAATCACACGAAACAATCCATTCATTTACACATGGTTTTGTTGTGATAACCTCAATACCTACCAAGTAAGTATGGACCGATCTTCGCCATTGGTGTTATAGGAAAAAATACATTGTTTTGTTGACGTGGAATACCCCCAATTTTTAGTTGGAATGTATTTAATCAAAACTTTGTAAATGATGTAATTACACTATTAAAGATTCCTAGTACGAATCTCAAGGCCAAGGCCTGACTAGTGAATGGACAGGAATGTATGATGTATATATATTTTTTGGACCATATGATTCGCTTGTCATGGAAATATGAAATATATGCAAATATTATGTTGGAAATTAATAAAATGGTCCAATATGGCACTAGATAAGCTCCAATGATTCCACCATAGGGGAATAGGAAAGGAGCTTGTGGGGAAATTAAATCCATTGTTGCTAATTGTCAACCTTATAACTCATCCAAAATATTACATGTGCTTTAAGTGATCCAATTAATTCCTTTTAACAATTAACCCCATCATTGAATGCATGTGTGAGGTTGGTGGGGAAAGTCACTTCATGTAGTTATTGAAGCATGGGGGTGGTGACCGTTTTGTCAGGTGTTAGGAATCCTTTCCTTTACATTTTCACCATCATATCATATCCCTTGGAGTCAATACTATTTTGATAATTCTCTCATGCATGTTTTTGGAGACGACGTAGAGTTCTCTCATTTTTGTTCATGACCATTACCAAACTGTGTTTAACACAAACATTTGAATTTGGAGACAAAGCTAAATCTTGGAAGGAAAAATTTATCATTGTAGGTGATCATAGAGGTTGGGAAATATAGGAAGCCTTACCCAATGAGTTTTTCTACTTTTGGGATCCTTAAGAAGTTAATTTATGCAACAAGAGGTTCTCCAACAACATACAATAGATTGAGATCATACTACACACAGTGGTAATCATTGTAAGGGATGTATTCCCTAAGGGAACTATGGGTCAGTGAAGGGGAATGCCTTCCTCGTGTTGTGTGGGGAAGTTGGAAGGAGTGCCATGGTTTTGATGTTTGAGTGAGATCTCTATAGATATGTATATGAGTTTTGGCTAAGCCGAGAGAAAAAAATGGGTTGTGGGTTGAGTGAGAGAATCCTGTAGGTGTTTCCTTCACCTTGGTGGCCTCATATCCCAACTTATACCATGTTGAATAGAGTGCCTATGGTTGGGTGGAAAATCTCTCTTACACAACCAATTACCTAGATCTTCTTTGTTTAAAGATAAGTACTCTTTTGTATTTGATGTGCAATTATTTTTATTTATATGCTTGTGACAATTATGCATGGAATTTGCATGATGTATGTAGGAAGATTGAGTTATTTCCACTTTATATTTTTATTATGTATCTGCATATGCATTTTGATGTTATAAATTCATAATTATGGATATGGGGAAAATTTCTGAGCCTAAATGAGATAATGTCCCCTCCTATTGGACAGATTGAGGGATGGGGATGTTACATGAACACATACAAAGTTATTTGTTGATGAATCTCAAGAAGGATGACTGGGATAATATAAACAATGATATTAGTGTACAATGTTTTATAACCATGTCAACAATTGAAGCTAGATACTAGAGTCAAGATTGAGATCCATATCCAGATCCAAGATCCAAAGATAGAATTAGAGCTTTGTCCTAGAGTCGTAGTTGTATTCTCCTTTCCCAAGTTACTAGCAATAAGTTGGCATTTATTTTCAACAAATATTGTCAAAATTCTCCACAATGTTATTCCCTGTTGGAACCATAACACTAATAAGGAAGTATGACATGCTTGATACCTTATGAAACTAAATATGAATATGGTTCCATTCATATCACCCTATTTTTATGAGCACCTTCATGGTGTTACATTAATTTATAGTAAATAATGCTAGATTCGTGATATGATGAAAACATCACCTGAAGCATCCCTACACTTCCAATCTCTAGTAGCTATAAAAGAGATGAATCCAAGGTTAAAAAAAAAGATGCTTTTCTTTTTTCCAAGAAAATGTAAATTCTTCTACACCATCTGAGCAACATGTTTAGATTTGTGATAACATCTGAGGATTAATTTGCATAAAGGAATGTATTATACATAATTTCTTTGGTAAGGATACACAAAATGTATTCCTGCACACAAAATTACTAATCCATACATGGAATCCCTGGGTAGAAGGCATACATTTCTGTGTTGAAATTAAATAGATATTGGTAAGATTATTGATTTTTGCATGTTTATACTTACATTGAATGGATTTTAGCAATGGAACAACCAATCACAAGAAAAGATAACTAGCACTTACCCATTTGCAAAAAATTTAGCTCCTTCATAACTTGACAACTTATCCACAAATGCTTGCATATTCTTGGCTACACCTTAAAGATTAAAATCATTCATAATCTCCCTTGAGGTAGGGTAATCACCTGTATGATTCTTTTATTGTTTATAAGTAATTTGTTCCCTCTCATATGAATCTATTTCCTTCTATCTCTTTAGCATGGAAACATTCAAGTCCTCTTCTCCCTTGTAAATCCATGTATCGTCATGATTTGGTGGAAGGTCCAAACCCAAAAAATCATATGAGGAATGGGTCAAGGAAAGAATTTCATCAATGCATTTAACTGGAGTGCGGATTACTTTGTTGCAACAAAATCAAATCATTATATCAAAATAAAATAAAAGTCGTTGTTGTAATTGCTATGCAATAAAGAGCAGAGCCTATTTTTAAAATCTTATAGTGAAGATGACAAGAATTAATTTTGCTTATCCCTCACCCAAAAAGAAAACTCTACTAAAAGGAAAATGAAATCAGTCTCCAGAAAAATAAGAAAGTAAGATTTTCATTGTTGTGCTCAAGTTTCCAATTTTAATCCTTTTGTGCCAGAGTATTATCCATACATTATATCAATAATAACAAAAACCTTTTTACCTTTCAAGGCATCATTTAGAAACTAATTCATGTAAATGTCTTTTTCCAATGGTTGCATTCAGATTTTACCATTAAACACTTATTTATAACTACATTAAATAATTTCCTTTCTTGTTAAAAAAATATTGATCCCTAGAGTGTATTGCTCATGTTTGTATCATGAATCGAGATATTTCAATTTTCAACATAAAACATATTCTCTTTTCTTTAAACTTTTTCCATGAAAAGTATTGACAAAGGAAGAAATTGAGTACTTCACATAAGTCACTATGGAAAGAAACTAAACATAACAAAAAAAAGGGTTGTCTTCAAGAACCTAAGGTAATCATTATGCTTCTATATGTCAAATAAATATACAAAATATCAATTCACATAATCCATGTTGGTTGATTGGAACTTTAGAATACTCTCGAGTAATCAAAATGCCACTGAGAGTTTGATATATATCAATGTCTTGGTAAAAAATCCAAGTATAAAATATGAAATTCCACTCAATTAACTAATACTTAGATCCTTGTTGCAATTATAGGACAACTACATTTCATTGAGTTTGGATTGTATTTGGATTTCTAGTTGTCATATTTTTTAGAATGGTGACAATGATTGTTTATATTTTTGTGGGATGTTCTTGGAACTATTGATCAATGTGGTTGTTCTTGGCACCATTGATGATCGAGCAATAAATACAAAATGAAGCTTCATCAATGATAAATCAATGAAAACCATACACTTTGTCCCAATTCTTCAAATCCCATTGGATGGAGGGTAGTAAATATTGGATGTTGAAGTGATTCACTCATTAAATTTTACTTTGTTAAAGATATTTAGAACCTTTTGAATTGATTTTCTTTCCTCATGCTCTTTTCCACCCTGGGTTCCTTTTGTCCCTCATGAGGCAATTACTAGTGTTTAAACCATAACTAATCCATTTCCAATAGACATTAAGAACATAAATATATATATTACACTAATACTTTTCTCATAGAGTACTGTATACTTCAATTCATCCATAATTTTTAATCTTTATTTCCCTTTTTCTATTGAAAAAAAACTTCTTTAATTTTATCACCATAAATAATGAAATTGGATATTTTGTTGGAAATATTAATTACTCGTTGATCCTAATAGCACATCAGCCACCTCTGTCAGAGTCTGTAGCAGGTCATTTTATGTCAGACAGTCTGACAAGATGAATAGTTCATGTCTCTCGTATAATATATAGTCGAATTAAATTGTTGAAGCTAAGTTTCTAGGTAGATAGTTGTTACAGTCTTTAATGTAAGTCAGTAGAAGTTTTTTATAAGAAGAAGAAGATTGTAAATTTGAAAAAAGGAAACAAAGAAGATAGAACATAACAGACAGACACAGAGCTAAAAAGAAGAAAAGTGCGAAGAAGAAGAAAGAAAAACTATGTGAAGAGTTTGAAGCTCAAGCTTCTTTGTTTTGTAAAAGTGTTGAGATCCGAAGGTCTGTAAAAGGTGAAACATCCTTGTAAATTTCCAAGTCTGTATTTACAGTTGTAAGTTCTTTTTTATGCCATTACAAGAAATATAAATCCATAGTTTATGGTTTGATGCAAGTTTTTATTTAGTCGTACATCTTCATTGATTGAAAGACACAAAGAATCCATATTTATTTCACTGCGTAAAAGTTATATTTTTTATCCGCAAAAGTGTTCGACACAAACCTTATTTAATGTTGGGTTATATAATATTGTGAGTGAGTTGCAATATAGTTGTGTCGCAGTTTATCCCAAGTTACCTCGGTGAAAATTGTTTTTCATATCCTAAGTCTTTAGACTAGGAAATATAAAGTTGTTCCATCAAAGTGAAATTTGGTCTCATGGGAGTTGGTGGCAGCCTAAATCCCGCCGCAGTAAAATTCGGTCAAATCCAATTAAGTTGGTCAAGGTAAAAGTGTGTACGATGAAAATTCCATCGTAGTGACTATGTCGCAGTAATTCCGTCGCAGGTATATTGGTTGTAAGACTTTTCGTTAAATCAAAAAGGGAAAGAAATTTGTATGACTGCATGGTAACTCAAGTCTACCACTGAAGCAGTAGTCTTTCCCAAGATCTAGTATTAGAGCAGGTTTACTAAAGAAATTTTGACTTAAAAGGGGAAAAATTAATTTCCTAAGGTAAATTAAAAATGTCTTTTACTTCCGGTTCAAATATGTCAAGTTTTCAAACTCCAATTTTTACAGGCAAAGATTATGAGTATTGGTCTCTAACAATGAAGGCTTTGTTCAGAGGTCAAGATGTTTGGGATATAGTTCATAATGGTTATACAGAACCAATAGATCAGGCGGCATATAAAAATTTCACACAAGATGAGAAAGATGCCCTGAGGGAACATAGGAAGAAATATGAAAACGCTATGTTCTACATACACCAAGCCATGCATGAAAGCATACTCCCAAGAGTAGTAGCAACAATTACTGCTAAGAAGGCATGGGACACATTGGAGACCGCATATCAAGGATTGAACAAGGTAAAGACTTCCAAGTTACATATTCTGAGAAGAGATTTTGAATCTCTGTCAATGAAAGAAACAGAGTCAGTAGACTGATTCTACACTAGATTTGTTGGTTTTATAAATCAATTGAAATCTCATGCAGGAACCATAGAAGACCAAAGGGTGGTTTAAAAAATTCTCAGAATTCTTCCCCCAAGACTTGAATCCTTGGTTGTAACCTTGGAAGACAATAAATATATGTCGGTGTTTACCATTGATGAGTTGCAAGCTTCACTCATCAATAATGAACACATAATCAACAGAACAAACACATAATTAGAAGGTGGATTCATAGCACAATCATCCATAATTCATGGTAGAGGTAGGGGGAGAAACAATTATAGAGGCAGAGGAAGAAACTTCCCAAGAGGAGGACACAACAGCAGTCCTGCGGATGTCACTGGTATAGGAAAGAATTAGAACCCCAGTCATCCAGGTGGTCACAGGTTTGATAAATAAAAAAATTCAATGTCATTATTGTAAGAAATTTGGTCATTATGCATATGAATGTAGGAAGAAGCAATATGATCAAGGAAGACAAATTCAGAACCATTCGATGAACACCAGCACTTCATTGAGCGCAATGTTGATGGCACGCACATCCCCAATTGAATGCAATACCATCCAAGAAAGTCTGTGCGACATATGGTATTTAGATTCAGGTTGAGGAAATCATATGGCTAGTAATTTAAATTTGTTTTCCTGTCTAGATAATTCAGTTCAAACTGATGTTACACTTGGAAATAATGTCCAAGTCATTGTTTTGGGAAAAGTTATTGTTGATATTCTAACCAAATAAGGGGAACGAAAGTATATTCCTGATGTTTATCATGTCAAAGGTATGAAACACAATTTGCTGAGCATTGGAAAACTGATACAAAAAGGTTGTAGAGTCTACATGGAGGACAATCATTGTGTGATTAAAGACATACGTCCAAGCAACTAGTTGATAGAAAAATTGTGAATGACAAGAAATCACTTGTTTCCATTAAGGATAGTTCCAAAAATGAAAGGAAAGGAAAATACAAGAGCTGCATTCAAGGAAAAAAAAAAGCAGTCGTACATTGCAACAAGAAAGAAAATGACAACGTTGAAATATGAGCAGCATTTCAAACAGAAGTTTGGGATGATTCTTCGCTATGGAATTTCAGATTTGGACATCTAGATTTTAGTGGGATCAAGCTACTGCACACAAAGAACATGGTGAAAGGGTTTCCATTGATCAACAAACCAGACATAGTTTGTGAGACTGTGTTTTTGGCAAGCAACATAGAGAGACTTTTCCAGTCAAAAAGTAATACAGAGCACACACACCACTTGAGATTGTGCACTCTAATATTTGTGGCCCAATGTAGACATCATCCATAATAGGTTGCAATTATGTTTTTACTTGTATTGATGATTACTCAAGAAAACATGTGTATATTTTTTGAAACATAAATATGATGCATTTAGTTGTTTTCAGCAGTTCAAATCACTCGCGGAGAACCAGATTGGTCACAGCATTAAAATCCTAAGGACAGATAGAGGCGGTGAATATGTTTCAAATGAATTTCTAAATTTTTGCAAATCCCGTGGCATACAGAAGAAGTTCACTTCGCGGTATACACTTGAGCAGAACGATGTCACAGAGAGAAAGAACAGAACCAATATGAAGATGGCATGCAACATGATGACATCTAAAAATTTTCAAAATGAATATTGGGCTGAAGGATTTGCAACTACTGTATATATTATGAACTGGTTTCCAGCAAAGAGTGTGAAGAAAAAATTTCCTTAAGAATCATGGACAGGTATGAATCATAGTATTTCTCATTTAAAATTTTTTAGTTGTGTCGCATATGCTCATGTGCCAGATGAGCTGAGAAATAAATTAGACAAGAAGGGACATAAATGTCTTTTTTTTGGCTACTCTGAAGACACAAAAGCATACAACTTGTATGACGATGTCATAAGGAAAGTGATCATCATTCCTGACATTCAATTCATCGAGAATGAATCATGGGATGGAACCATCTAGAATAATGTCAAGATTGTGTCGAATGCCGAGCATGATGACATGATGGAGGAAGTGGTTGAAACACCACATGTAATTCAATCGGTCACATCACCATCAAATCCCATGACATCGTGACATAGTTCAGCACAAGGAGCGTCGACACAATTCGCAGCTCAAGCTACGCTGACTAGCGCACCAAGAGGACATCAGACTCCATCAAGAAATTTGTCGAGGTTGACATCAACAGATCCAGTGAAGACAAGAAGTATGCGTGAAATATATGAATTTGGTACACCAAATTCTTTCTCTCTCTTTGCATTGTTTTCTCAAATAGATGATCCACGAACATTTGAGGAAGTTGTCGAAGAAGAAGTATGGGCACAAGCCATGGATGAAGAAATAGAATGCATTGAGAAAAAACAAACATTGAAACTAGAAGATGTACCAAAAGATAAGATGTAATCAATGTCAAATGGATTTACAAGACCAAGCAAGACGTTGATGGTAATGTTCAGAAGCACAAGGAAATAATGGTAGCAAGAGGGTTCACACAATATCCCAGCAGAGATTTCAATGAAAGCTTTGCACATATTGCATGCATAGATACAATCAGAAAAGTTTTGGCCATCGCTGCACAAAACAAATGGCATGTTTATCAAATGGATGTTAAATCGACATTTTCGAATGGCTATCTGGATGAAGAAGTATATGTGGAACAACCACAAGGATATGAAGTTCCAAAACAAGAGCACAAAGTGTATAGGATGAAAAAGGAGCTCTATGGTTTGAAGCAAGTTCTGAGAGCTTGGTACAGTTGCATTGATTCCTATCTCACCGAAAATGGATTTCACAGAAGTGAAAGTGAATTGAATTTGTACACCAAAGTGAATGATCAAGGTAACATGTTAGTTTTATTCCTATATGTAGATGATTTAATATTTACTGGTGATTTCGGCATAAAAGAATTTAGAACAGTCATGGAAAATGAATTTGAAATGACTGATTTGGGGCTCATGAATTTTTTTCTGGGCATTGAAGTCTAGCAGTCTGAAAGTTGTATTTTTATATCACAGTCAAAGTATGCAAGCACAATTTTAAAAAGATTCAATATGTCTAACTGCAAGTCAGCCCCAACACCAATAATAACAGGTTTAAAATTGAGCAAAGATGATGATGGATCAACTGGAGAGACTTCCTCCTGATGATGAGCCCTACTCTGTGGATTGAAACGTTGAGAAAAAAATTCAGCTAACACAGTATTCCTCTTATCTTCAATATTTACTGCGTAAAATCATGAACAGATCCTACAATGTTTAAAATGCTTTTTGACAGGTAAAGTGATCTCAAGATTCATGGAGTCACCAAAAGGCTCTCATTGGAAAGCGGGTGAAATAACTATGAGATATGTAAGTGGCAAAAAACACCTTGGTATAATGTATTCAACCTTAGAAAATTTTAAACTCATTGGATACACTGACAGTTACAATAGAGGCAACACAGATGACAGGAAAAGCACATCTAGGTACACATTTTATTTTGGTACAGGTGTTGTGTCGTGGACTTCGAAGAAACAACCCATAGTAACTCTATCTTCAGCAGAAGCAGGGTATGACGCATCTACAGGCAATGCATGCCCAGTTGTTTGGATGCGGAGAATGTTAAAAGACCTGTCACATAACCAACAAGAACCAACAACCATTTTATGTGACAACAATTCATTCATTTATTTGTCAAAGAATCATGTGTTTCACAAGAAAACCAAACACATCGACACAAGGTATCATTTTATAAGAGAATTGGTGAACAATAAAGAAATTTGCTTAGAATTGTGCAGGTCTGAATATTGGCTTGCAGAAATCCTTACAAAACCATAGGCAAGGGATATGTTCCAATATATTCGAAGTTATCTAGGAATGACAAGTTCTGCTCAATGAACCTTGTCATTAATAGAACAAGTTTGAACTCTGAAATATTTTGTAATATTTTGTTTTAAAAATTCCATTTGCTCATAATTAAGGGGGAGTGTTGGAAATATTGATTACTCGTTGATCCAAATAACACATCAACCGACTCTCTCAGAGTCTATAGCAAGTCATTTTATGTCAAACAGTCTGACAAGATGAAGAGTTCATTTCTCTCGTATATAAGCCAGTCAAATTAAATTGTTGAAAATAAGTTTCTAGGTAGATAGTTATTACACTCTTTAATGTAAGTCGGTAGAATATTTTTATAAGAAGAAGAAGATTGTAAATTTGAAGAAAAGAAACATAGAAGATAGAAAAAAACAGACATACAAAGAGATACATAGAAGAGAAGTGCGGAGAAGAAGAAGGAAAAAATCTGTGAAGAGTTTGAAGCTCAAGCTTCTATGTTTTGTAAAAGTGTTAAGAGACAAAGTTCTGTAAAGACAAAACATCCTTGTAAATTTCCAAGTCTGTATTTACGACTGTAAGCTCTTTATTATGCCATTACAAGAAATATAAATCCATATTTTATGGTTTGATGCAAGTTTTTATTTAGATGCACATCTTCTCCAGATTTACTTCAGTGAATGTTGTTTACATTTAATGTTGAGTGAAACACACAAAGAATCCATATTTATTTCACCGCCTAAAAGTTATAGTTTTTATCGGCAGAAGTGTTCGACTTAAATCTTATTTAATGTTGGGTTATATAATATTGTGAGTGAGTTGCAATATAACAGTTGCCTAATTATGTCGCAGGTATATTGGTCAGAAGGATTTCTTTTAAAGTAAAAAGGGAATGAATTGTTTATAACTGGGTGGTAACTCAAGTCTAAATAATGAAACTGAAGTTTTCACTTCATTCATAAATTTTTATAAATAATGAAACTAGAATTTTCACTTCATCCATAAACTTGTCCTTGAATTTTCCACTTCATCCATAAATTTTTGTCCTTCTCTAGTTTTTATATATATTCATGTACATCTACATGGACATAATGAAAAAATTCATGTATTTTACAACCATAAATAATAAAATGTTTAATAAATTAAAAAAAATATTGTATGAATCCGTGATAAACGTCATGTAAATGGTCTGAATCCATGATAATTGTTTAATAAAGGTATATCGACCTGCAATATTGGAATTTGACAATTTACACGTCAAGCAAATTTTTAATGATGTTTTATGCTTTGAGATCCCCATCTTATACCGTTTTGTGGAAATAAGGACCCTTCATTATTGCTTTTGCTTAAATAGAAAACATTTCAATAAATAAACAATTGAAAAATAACCATGTTAATGGAAACATATTTCATTTCTTCACATATCTCATTTCTTCACTATCAAATTAATTCAGCTAATTACATCGAATTCGTTTTCATTATGGAGGCGCAGTCTCAAAATATTCCTCATCTCCATGGCCACTAACATTCTGACACGTGTCCCCTGGTGATTGGCGAGTTTAGGTACAACACACCCATGGTTAAAATTTCCCGTCCTCTAGTGATTGAGTTTAGGTACAACACGTGCATGGTTAAAATTTTTGGTCATTATATCTCATGATCTGGGAGGGACCGAAGAAGGTGGCATGGATTTGATTAGTTAAATACACATTCTGAAAACACCCAGAACTTATTTTTTTTGTTTGCGTAAATTCTTCCTCCACCAAGTCCATCCTTATTTTAAACTCTCTCTGTGTTCTTTTTGATAGGTCTGCCTCTAAATTTGGCCGATAATTTGGCCTCTAAATTGGTACGATTTGCATGAAGAAGAAAAAGAACCAAAGAGAAAATGCAGGCTATTTCAGGAAGCACGCCTATGGTTAAAATTTATTTTACAGAGTAACTATTTAAGAATATTTTAGTAGGTACATCACACCCATGGTTAAAACTTCCGGTTATTATATCCTGTGATCCGGCAGGGACTGAAGAAGCTGGCATGTAGTTGATCAGTTAAATATATGCTCATAATTTATTCTGTCTTTTCCTAATTTTCCAAGTCCATCCTTATTTTAAAATCCCTCTGCGTTATTTTTGATTGGTCTGCCTTTAAATTTGGCGGATATTGTGGCCTCTAAATTGGTACAATTTGCAGGAAGAAGAAAAAGACATTGTCACTCAAATCAACCATATTTAATTGCAAGACATTGCCACTCAAATCATACCAAAGCATGGATTTATTCAAAGGTCAGGATTTTAATGCACTGCCTCACTGCCAAATCCTTCAGTTCTTCAAGATGCAGACACTTCTTCTGGCATGCTCTTTTGACGACTTCGATTATTTAGGTATGTGGTCATGGAGGAGAAGAGACTAAGGTTGTGGGCATTGATACTAGGTAGTATGGAAGCATTGACATGGATGTATATGAGTCTGATAGTAGGGTTCTTGATGGCTCTTAATATATTGTCACGGAGAAATTCAAAGGAACCTCTAATATGGCTAGTGGTTCATATGCTTCCATCTATGTTACTCAACTTGCACTACTTATACGATTGTGGTGTAGATATGTTGAGAGATAGCGGAGGGATACATGTGTTTAGGGTCCATGGTGGAGAAACCTCGAGGCCATCATGTGTTGCAATCCGGAGATCCTCGAGTACGTTTTGAAGGAAAACTTCTCCAACTTCCCTAAGGGCCAGGATTTCTACGAGGAGTTTCATGATCTACTGGGTGATTGGATCTTCAACACAGATTTCTAGTGATCGAGGGAGAAGAGAAAGATCACCATCCCTCATTTCAACTCACAAAACTTTCGTCAAGTCATGGCAGAGGTGTGTCTGAAACAGTGGATAATCAATTGAAACCATTGCTCCCGGATGCAGCGAAGAGAAACCTAACCATGGATTTGCATGATGCATTTCTTGGAATGGTTTTCTACTGACAACAAGATATTAATAACAAATTAATCATTTTTCTTTTATAAAATGTAGCTTTCTTGGTCTGTTTTTTCCTTGTCTCAACTGTAACAATTGTTCACCATGATTTAGAAGAGATCGGAGACGTTGCTCTTAGTGGTGCCCCTTTTATTGTGTTCCATAGTCCTTATTACAGGGACCGAAGAAGGTGACATGGAGTGGATTGGTTAAATACACATTCTGAAAATGCTCAGGATTTATTCTTTATGTTCATATTATTTTGTCCCTTTGATGGTCTGAGCTAATGAACCTACTCGCATGTGTTGTTCTAAGTGTATTTTACAGAAAGGAAAATTGTTTAACTTCAACCATTTACATGCTGAAGAGGATCATTGGAAAAATTTAGCGGCCTTAAGCCAAGTGGATCATTGGTAAAGAAATTTAGTCCTTTAACTTAAGCGATTTTCAGCTTTAATTGGGTCATCGATAAGGCTGCTAAATTTACCAATGATCCATCTTGGCTTAATTTAAACAACTAAATTTATCGATGATCCACTGCAAAACGTTCTCAAGGGAGCTATGACCTATCTAATGGATTAAACAAAATATGGGCAATGGAGCTAAAGATGTCTTGCAATTTCAAGAGAATTCAATGAGAATTTAACATAATATAAATCACCAACCAAGAAGTGGTTAATTTCTCCTTCTAATATCATTCCATAACATTTTGATAACAATGCTTACAATGAATGGAACCTACAGATTCAACCATGTACAGAGGATTGAATATCGTCAAATCCACTCACAAAATACAAAGATATAAACATATTAAAACTTCTATAGACAACATAGGCTTATCACACCAATGCTTAAATATTTCAAAACAAGATTTTTTAATTTGACTACATTGTTTCCTAGCTACTTTTTTTTTAACTCATTGTGAATGGGTCTCTTTATAGGATTTTTCAAGGCAGTCTTCTGTTTGCAGTGGATTAGCATCATTCCTCTTTCAATTTTTCACAATAACCTTTATAAGTAGTTGTTTTTCAGAGCCTCTGGCCATTACACAAGAAGTCCTACACTCAGTCAAAACCAGGAACAAAAGCGCCCTATTTCTCAAGCTTGATCTCACTAAAGCCTTTGAAAGAGTTAATTGGTCCTATATCAGGCTCATTCTTCTGCAAATTGGTGTGCCACTGGAGGGAGTCAACTGGATAATGGGATGCTTAACCTCGGTTAATTTTTCCCTACTCATCAATGGCTCCCCTTCGAATTTCTTTACGGCCTATCGGGGCATCAAGCAAGGATGTCCACTTTCTCCCCTCCTATTTATCCTTGTTATTGAAGGACTCAGCCTCCTTATTGATGATGCTCATAGACATGGACTAGTCAAAGGGATCAAAATATCACATCAACTATCCCTTACTCACCTTCTTTTTGTTGACGATGTGATACTTTTCGGCTTTAGCCCTATTGAAGAATGGATAGCATTCAAAGTTTTATTGGACACATTTTGTGAAGCCTCGGGCATGTTCATAAACTCGGAAAAGTCATGTTTTATGTTCAACAACGTTGATGATGGGTCATTAAATAGAATCACACGCTCGCTCCCCTACAAGACCTAGCACATTTCAACGGGGTTCAATTATCTTGGGTATTATATTAAAGCCATGGGATACAAAGTTAAAGATTTGCTTTGGCTCATCAAAAAGTTTGAAAACAAGATTTCTCACTGGACTTACAGGTTTCTTTCTATGGGAGGAATATTGGTCCTTATTAAAACAGTTCTCACCAGCATGCCGGTGTACTGGATGCCTTTAGTACCCATACCGAAATCCATACTTGGGAAACTAAAAAGTATGATTTTCTCCTTCCTTTGGGGCTCTTCGGGGAAAAAGAAAAAATACCATCTTGTTGATTGGTTGACTTTATTCAAGCCCATTACTTAAGGAGGATGGGGTATCAAAAATATTGACTGGTTCAGCAATTCCTTGAGGCTCAAATCTTTTTGGTATGCTCTCTACAAAAATGGTCTTTGGTACAAGTTATTATCTGTGAAATATTTAAAGAAGAATTTTGTTCTGTCATGGATTTACAAAAATGCATTCTCGACCACAGGTGTATCTCTTTTTTGGAAAGGTTTCGTTAGCACTATTTCTTGGATTGGCAGTGGCTTAACTTGGATGGTGGGGAATGGTGAGAGCATAAGGGTGGGCTTGGACCTGATCATGGGTTTGGGCTCATGCTTCGCTCTGCCTCAGGATCTCTGTGACTATCTGGAAGATTATGGTATAACATCTCTGGCTCAAGCCAGGAATTACTCTGTGGAAGCTCGGTCCTACTGGCTCTCTGCAACGGATCTGGATCTAGATGGAGAACGTCACCTCATTTGGAATGATTATATCAAGGGGCTGGAGTATGGAAGGATAAGACTCGGGTCTCAACCAAACAGTCTTCTTTGGTCATACAAGAACTACACAGGAACTTTATCTATGGCTATGGCATATGAATGTATTGTGGATCACTACTTGGACCCACATCCTGATACTTCTTTTGTTCACCAGATTCTTTGGAAATTCAACATTCTTGAAAAAATACGATGCTTTATCTGGCTCCTCTTAAATAACAAAGTTTTAACTTGGGATCAGCTCAATATACGCGGTATCTAGGGTCCAAGTTACTATTTGCTCTGCAAGAAAGATGAGGAAATGACACAGCATCTATTTATGGAATGTTTTATTTACTAAGAGCACCTTTGAAGTAGTTTTCAAGCACTTTGGCACTCGTACTTTATATAAATATTCTGCTCATTTATATCTTGAGCACTGGTTTCAATCTCATTCTTTTGACTAACCCAAGCTCTATCTGCCCCTCTTCATCTGTTGGTCAATCTGGAAACATAGGAATGGATGTATATTTGAGGGAAATACACCATCTGTCTATGTGGTCTTTCTCCAAATTGATATGCTTTATCATACAATTAGTGTGCCTGAAAAGAAGATTAAATACAGAATCATTGGTCTACCTCCAACAATTTCCTATCCTTGTGGTTATTTTGATGGTGCAGCCGCCAAGAACATCGGGGGGGCAGGTTTCATGTTACTTTTGAGCATCTCTCACTGCATTCACTTCTCCATGTGGTAGAAGTACTAACACAAAATCTAAGCTGATGGCATTATGGGCCCTTCTCTCTGTTTCAAAGATTATGGGAATTCCTCTACACTCTATATATGGTGATTCCCTTGTCATCATTCCATGGGCTACAGGAAAGGGCACACTGAACTTACCTCATCTGAGTCATTGGTGGGATGATATTAGAGAATTACTGCATATCTTTCTGGAAGTGTTCATGAAACACATATATCGTGAGCATAACCAAATAGCTTACAGTCTCTCTAAAAAAGCACTCTCTCTTGATTCAGGATTTGGAATTTTCAAGGAATCTCTGAATGATATGATTATAGATCATGGTAATTTTCAGTTTTACTAGCCAGTGCTAGGCATTAGCGCTCTTTTTTACACTTAACTTTGTTAACATTAAATGGGATCTTAGCAATCCCATGAAGAGACCCCGAGTCTTCAAAACAAAAAAATGCCATTTATTTTTATTTTAAAAATTTAAATATATAATTCCGAGGGATGTTCAAGTTTATATATATATATATATATATATATATATATATATATATATATAATCTGTAATAATATCATTTTGTTATAAATATTCATTTTTACCAAAAACGTGTCGAAATAATCCAAGAAAAATTAGATGTCTATTTTCTATGATTCTGTACGAAAAAACAAAATTTATAAAATTAAAAATATTAATATATATACACATTATAAATTAAATTTATCTTAATTATGTATTATTCAAGTCTTTAAATCTGTATCGTTGAAGTATTTAAAGATTTAAATTTAAATTATTTATGGATTTTGTTGGTACTTAATAAATCCAGAGTCAAAATAGACTCTCCACATTTTAGTTATTTTTATTATGAAGCATCTTTAGTTGCAAAGAAAAATTGCGAAAAGAAAAATCAAAGTTCTGATTTCCGCATTCCCCAATGCGGAAAACGGAAATCGGGAAATAATATTAAAAAATATGAGACAAATGCTTTTTTGATTTCTACATTTCGCACTCCGAAAAGGGGAAGTCGGAAATACATAAAGTTTTATTACGAACAAAACTTTATGTATTTCCGATTTCCGCAGTGCAAAATGTAGAAATTGAAAAGTATTTGTCTCATGTTTTTTTTATTATCTTATTTCCTGATTTCTGCTTTTCTCATTGGAGAATGCGGAAATCAGAACTTTGATTTTTCTTTTTTGCTACTGAAGATGCTTCATTCAAGTGTGAGAGTGCGAAAAACCTATTTCTCATCTTCCCTCAACTCCTCGTTCATTTTCTTTTCAACTTCAATTTGTGAATTCATTTGGGTGAGGGTTTTTGACAAACTATCCTTTTCTTCTTTCTCCCTCTCGAGCATGCATTGTATTGTGATCTTTGACCTTTCGAGCATTACCGCTTGCAATTTTAAGATTCATTAACTCCTTTTGTTTTCACCCTCCCTTCTTGTTATTCCCTACCATCTTCATATTTTTCACTAGCGAGACCTGCATATCACAAACAAAAAGGAAAATACCATAATTATTCAAAATAAAACTGCTGTTGGATTGTGAACCACCATACGAAGGCGATATTAAAAACCATGGAATTTGCAAAGTAAAGAAAAATACAGTTAAACCGTCTCCAAATATGCACCTAACAAAGGGGAATTTCAATCACACATCAGGAAAGATAGAATTCACATGGGAAATTCATTCACACATTTAATAAAGGAATAATAGAATCATATTTTTTCATATTAAAAAATATCATTAGCAAAATTGTTTGCGACACACAAAAATCATGTTTTTTCTGTTTCTGCACCCTACAGAGAGGGACATGAAGAATGATCAATCTTATTTCAAACACACCTATTCTATTTCGGATTAAAAAGATCTATATCAAACCACATAAACTATTTAATTTGTCTTCAAACTCACCAATTCACCGATTCTATTTTGAATATGGAAGATCTATATCAAATAGGAAACCTCGCTGCTCTCGCTCTCTATTGATCTTCATTTTAGTCATCAGTCACATCTGGAGGGGTGCAACCAGGTTCAAGGATGGAGAACGTTTTGCAGTGGATCGTCGATAAGGCCACTAAATTTGGAAGTGACCGATAGACCTTTTGTTAAAATTTCCAAGGGTGCAGTAAGTCTGAAAAAATATGAGACAAATACTTTTTCAATTTCCACATTCGTCACTGTGGAAAGAGGAAATATAGAAAGTTAATACTATGTACATAGAATTTAGAATAAGATCACAGTATAAGATCTATTGTTCATTAAAACAATAATAATTGTTTGGTCGAAAAAATGTTAAGAATTTGATTCCATGCAGGGATTGAGTTTGTGCTGGTCCTGACACACAAGAAATAGGAGAAGGAAATGTCTATAGGCATGCCAAATCTCACTCGATGTGTTGATCTTGAAGCAGGGATGGATTTGGATTTGTTTTACTGTATAAAGAAGTATGTTTCATATCATAGTAATTGGAATACTGCTTCAAATGTGAGTAATGATTTCGACACTCACTGCCAGACTATGAGCATTGTGAGGGAATGTCTTGATACTGCTAGACTACCTTCAAGCTTGTTATGATTCCTCATCTTTCGATTAACTCCACAAAGTATATCATCTTTATTGTAATTCACAAAAACAGTTGACATTGACTACAACTTAATATTTCATCCTATAGTTTTATTTCATACCATTGTTCTTATGATCGCTGTAGGTGTTGGCGTGGTATGGAGCATTCTACACATTGACTACTTGTTATCCTTGAGTGAGTGACTTCATTAGTGGATAAAAATGTTTTAGTTGAAATATAACCTTGGGAATTAAACATTGAAGAATGAATTAGGTTAGTGTTGATATTAATATTTTTAAATAAAAAACAAGGTTATCCCTACGTCTTTTTAAGCCACTCCCATTTTTTCGAGTTAAATTCTGAAATTTTTTAAAGAGTCGATAAATGAGTTATATCACCAAATTGTTTGCAAGTTTTAAATTTATTGTTTAAGCTTAAAACTCATAGCAATAATAAATACATATGTTTATGAAAAAAAAAAATATTTTCTTAATCAACAACCTTTCATGTTCCATTTCAATTATTTAGTAAATGTGCACATTCATTTTCACAGCTTGTAATACCATTCATTGCAGTTAAATGGTCAACTTTTCTTGTATAACATCTTTACGTAATATTTCACATTGTATTGTCACGTGATTTTGGTTCTATAATATTCAATTAAAATTAAATTATAATTTTTTTTTATTAAACTTGTATTTTAATTGTAATAATTTTTAATAATTTTATATTAAAATAATAGTATTTATTAACTGTAAAGTCAAATAATTAATAACACAAAATAATTAGGTTTATAAGAAAATAATTAATAACATTTTTTTTTAATTTTTGACTTCTGCTTTCTATGAAATGCGGAAATCGAAAAAGTATTTGTCTCATATTTTTTTATCTTATTTCCCGATTTCCGCATTAGGGAATGCGGAAATCAAAACTTTACTTTTGTTTCACAATTTTTTTTTTTCTGCAATGAAAAAGAAGGTGATCCAAATACTCAACCGAAACTCATTTTCCAAATTTTAGGTGTAGTTAAGAAATCCGTTGATGAGGATGACTATGTGTAACTTCATACAAGCTACAGTTGCTGAGGAGGAAGCTCAACAGAAAACTGAACCACGTCATGACATGGAAAAAGGTTTCGATTGTTATATTTGTTGCCACCTTTGTTGCTGTGCTGATATGCTCAATGGTTGCAACAACCATTGCTTCTCCTCTAGTTGCAGTTGCTCTAGCGACAGCGGTTCCCATAGGTGCCATGGGAAAATGGGTGCAATCATTGTGGAAAAATACGAATATTCTATCAAAGCTCAGTAAGAGGCAATCATTGCAATGCATGTCGATTCTTTTGTTGTTATCAAAGATCTGCATAGCATTAAGGTTCTGGTAGATAACCTGGAGGATATTATCGGTTCAATTCTTGAGGACATTGATGTATGCGCAAAAGGACAGGATTTTGTTTGAAATGTAATTGAGAAAATCAAGGAAAAAAAGAGATTTTCTTGTAGAAAGTCAAAGATCTCGCATAGCACATTGATCGTTGCAGCCGACACATACGCCAAGCGAGAACTGTGATCATGCAGAGGATGCTGAAGCCCGCGCGAGAGAGATCTTTTAATTTCTAAAGTTTATCCAAATGTCTATAACACTTGGATCATGATGCTGCTGGTGGTGAATGAATATTCCTAGAAACATCAATGGGTTACCAATCAGGTATCAATACTGTAAGTTTTAAGAATTTTTCAGCAGGTTTTAACGAGAAAAAAACCTTTCTTCCAGAAGACGATTTATGAACGTTTTTCATAGAATAAAAAGTATGAGTATGTATTAATTTGATCCTGAATAGCAATATATATATATATGTACAGTGTACTCTTGTTTTACCAATAGTTATATATATATATATAACTATTATTTCTATATAAATATTATTTCCATATATTTATATAAATATTAAAAAATATCATATTTGGGAAACTGTCAAGGGTTAGTGATTACTCCAGAATGGTCACCTCTAGTGTTTACAAAACTTTACTGAGCCCTACTTTATAGACCTTGTGAGCTCCAATCATAGTTACCATACTTATACTTGCCCAGGTAGGACAAATGATTATTAAGTTTCGCTAAAGAAGTATTCAATTGCTCCAGTATGTGATTTTCATGGTTCATTATAGTTTCATTAAAAAAAAAAAAATTTAAACTCTGTCAACATTTCTAATCTTTGAAAGTTTAAAATTCAGAAATTATTTAAAAACTAATTAGTTTTCATCAACATGAATATCACAAATTTTAGGCTAAGCATTATGTAGAATGTTATACTCTTGAATATTTGCAAGCCATACTCGTAATGGATAGTCTGGCTTCGAAGATAAATCCAGTTAGGATCTATGCTAAAGCAGGTGAAATATTAAAAAATATGAGACAAATAATTTTCCGATACCTGCATTTCACATTGCCGAAAGCGGAAGTCGGAAATACAGAAAGTTTTATTGCGAACTTATAATTTTCGATTTTTGAGTTCGGCATTGCGGAAAGCGGAAGTCGGGAATGGATTTTATAAAAATAATAATAATGTAACAAACATTATAGTCATTTGTTTGGCATTTTGTAGATTGTGATAAGAAATCAATATTATGTCATGATGTTATTTAACTTTATCGTATCAATTATTTGATTGTAATAATTGCTATAAAGATAAAGTTTTAATATTTTTTATTGAGATATAATTAATTAAATAATCAGGAATGTAAATGTCATTTAAATTATTTTTTGAAGTTATAATATGTCATAATGAAATTATATCAAAATTAAAATTAAAAAAATAGTATTTTAATAATTTATTTAGATTTTAAAAGTATTTTATTTAAATTTATAAATCCAAATATGTGTGTGTGTGTGTGAAAGTATATCCATAAGTGTTTTATAACGTATAACATCAAAATTAAAAGCAATACACCATATCATATTCTCCTTATAGAAGTGGGTCTTTACCCTCTCGAGAGCCTAGCTATGGCTAGGCTCCTATTGTACAAGCACAAAATCAATAACATGGAAGCCATAGACTTCCTAAGATAGCTTTTAATTCCAGCCAAAACCACCTTAGTCTCAAGTGAGGTTGGTATAAATATACGGGGCCTGGTTAAACCACTGGGAGATCAACGAAAATATTGCATTGCAAAATATTAATAACATTAAAAATATTGTTACTTCTAAGTTTAAAGAGAAATTGTGGTGTGAGAAAAATTTAGAGGCTAAAAGAAAGTTAAGATATTATAACGAGGTCATCAATCCTACTCTAGAATATCAAAAGTATCTCTCTGTTTTAACCAGTTCAAAGAAAAAAACTAATATAGCCAAGATAAGAACGAACTCTCATGAGATCCATAGTGAAACAGGTCATTGTACAGTTCCTAAAATACCATGGGTGGAAAGGATCTTCCATCTTTGTGAGAATAGGAACATTGAAGATGAAAATAAATTCCTCTTAGAGTGCCCTGCGTACACCCACATTAGATCTCAGTTTCATAATCTTTGTTGCAACACTGACCTTCCTAGCCCTTTAACTTGTCAAAATTATAGTGATCTCGGGACACTAATCACCAAGCTCTTTGAGCATAGGAATACAATTTAAAAACAAACTAATTAATTGGTCTCTTTAGGTCTGATAGACCAAATTTGTTCTTAATCGACGTTGTCATCGTCATTGTCGTCAACGTCGTCATCATTGTCGTCACCGTCATTGTCGTCGTTGTCCTCGCCGTCGTCATTGTCATCGCCACTGTCGCGTCATCACCGTCGTTGCCGCCACCACCGTCGTCATCATCGTTGTCATTGCCGTCGTCATCATCGCCATTGCCGTCGCCGCCACCATTTCCGTCATCGTCGTCGCCGCCACCATTTCCGTCATCGTCGTCATTGCCACCGCCGTCGTCGTCACCGCCGCCTCCACTGCCACCGCCGTCATCGTCGTCATCGTCGTCGTCACCACCGTCGTCATCGCCATCATCGTCGTCTTCTTTGTCATCGTCATCGTCATCATCGTCATCATCATCATCATCAGCATCATCAGCATCATCATCATCATCATCAAATTAGCTTGATTTTTTTCAAAAATATTATTAATTAGTTTATATTTAAATTCAAAAGAAGATATGATACTATATATATTATGAAAAAAAATACTTTATATATACACTCTTTTAATAAATTCTTAAAATATATATATTTTTATAAAAAAATTAAACAACAATTAATATTTTATGTAGTAATTTAATTTAAATGATATATTATGAAAAAAAATACTTTATATATATACTCCTTTAATAAATTCTTAAAATATATTTTTTTTATAAAAAAATTATACAATAATTAATATTGTATGTAGTAATTTAAGTTAAATCATATTAATTTTTAAAATGTAATATCCTTATATATTTTTAATTAGTTTTATAATTTAATTATTCAAATTAGTTTTATTATTCAAATTAGTTTTAATTATTCAAAATTGTATATTTCCACAGATGTATTTCCGCATCGACATTTCGTAAATCGACTTATTTTGATTTCCAGTTTGGAATGCGAAAGTTGGATCCTCAAGTTACGAAACAAGGTTCCCGCACTTTCAGGCCTTTTTGGTTTCCAATTTCTAGTTTGGATTGCAGAAGTGAGCTCTTCGGTTTAATTCCTAGACTGCATACGTGATAGGAAGGGCTTGAGAAAATCAAGAACTTGTGTCTTTAGTGAAGAGGAAGTGCTTGTGAAAAAAATCTTTTGTGTCAGAAGCGAAGGTTGTCAATCATCATGGACGACAATCGAACATACTTAGACCATCCTTAGATCAAAAAGACAATCGACCATCAATTCAGATATAGCAGTCTCATGCATACAATTCTTAGAATATAATCCATCAGGATTATTGTAAATAAATAAATAAGTAGGAATTTGAATAGTTGCATGGAAAGATGAAAAGGATGGTTCTCAACCGCCTCATTGTAATGTATAAATTAATGTTTTAGCCATGAATGGAATGGAATTGAGAGTTATTACCAACAAGTGGTATCAGAGCGTGGCTATTTGCTTGCCGTAATTCCTGGCTGCATTGCATGCCTGCCATTCTCCCTATGTTATCATAGCGTGGCCATTCTGCCTGCCAGTCTGCTCTTTCATGCTGCTTGCCAGTCGCCAATCTGCCATATGCGTTATCATGCATGGTCCCATCTCCGGTGAGGAAAGTTTGAGAGTTCTGTTGAATGTATTCATATGTTGTGCGTTGAGCGAACCATTCCCCTCTCTTCCCTAAGAGCCTCCACCTGAAACCCTAAGTCTGCTGATTATTCTGCATGGAGTTACTTGAGTCATGACCTCTCATCTCACTGCGAGCTTGTATATGAAGACATTCTCTTGGTCACTGTCTCATTTCATGTTGCGTGCTTTCAATGTGGTGTTGTGTGTATCTTCAATACTGAGAATCTGTCTATTTGAAAGTAAAGTTCTGAATGTATACATCACACGTTTCATTCTTGAGTCTCTCTACGGAGTTTTCAATAATATATTTTCAAATTTTATTTTGTGACCGTGTCTCCTCATAAATCTGCTTTAAAATTTTATTTAAAGCCCACAGAGCGTGGTGCTACTCTCCAGTTCGTGGGAACTTTCCAGTTCACAATTTGAGAACTTGTATGGAAGCTATGTAATGGCTGATGCTGTTTGACATTGTATGTGCTGTGTGAGTCTGAATGCTTTTGAGACTGCCTGCGTTGGAGATTGATATACTGATATATGCGTTGAGACTGATCATTGTATAATTTGCTGAGACTGATGCATTGAGACTGATTATTGTATAATTTGCTGTATTGAAACCCTAATTTCTGTGCTGCGACCTGTGTCGAGAAGGCTCCTTCTCCAGCGAGTTTTTGGCGTCGAGGTCGGCCCAACTCAAGAGCTCCGTTACTAGCAATGAGTTGGTTGCGTGGAGGAGATTGAAGACTGGGACGCGTTCTATTCTAGAATGTATTGCTCATGCAAGTTCTAAACCTAATTATTGTATGGCTTTTGTGCAAATGAGCCAATCCATTTTCTAAATCTTTCTGCTGCGAGTTTTTGGTGAAATCTAGAGCTGCGCTTTCAATGGTATTTTGCATCCTCATGCATCAAGGTTGATACCTAATTGGTTTGCAAAGGAGGAGGACTTGAAAAATTTATGTTCCCTTTGATCTTAAATAGGATAAGACAATTCCATGATTTAGTGGCCATTACTCTCACATGTAAGTGCCAGTGGGGGTTCTGGTACGGTAAGAAAAGGACGGCCGCTCTTAGAATTTGGACATGATTGCAATGCATGGTTGCTCGTTTGTATCAGAGATGGCAGTTAATAATAAGCTACATTTGTGGTTTGAACTTTAGTTGTAGAATTTTTGCAAAAATTCTGCAAATACCTAAACCCTAGGATGCATTCGTACAGAATGGGTTTTGCTCAAGTTTCTTAAGGCATAATGAGTCAAAAATTAAATCTGTATATCTTAATGGAATGCCTGAACAGTTATCAAATTTTTTTAACATGCCCTACTGGATAAAAATGGCATGCATTTGTTGTTATGGACCTCGAATTTACCATGGTATCGCTGACTGATATATAATGCTTGAAGCATTAAAGGTTGTAAAAAGTGGCTGTAAGAAGTATTTTAATATTGCTGATTGGTATATCATACTTATGCTACGTTGAAGGCTGTAAGAAGTATTTTAATATTGCTCCTGTCTACTTCCTGAAATGCTGCAAGGTGCATTTTGGATATATGAGACTGAACCTGTGGCGCTGCCTACGCATTGAGAAATCAAGCGAGCCTATGTTGCTACATCCTGTTGAAGACCTACTTGAAGACCGATCTCAATATTCAATAATTTTGAATACTGAGACTGATATATTTCATTGTGATACTGAGACTGATATATTGCATTGTGATACTGAGACTGATATATTTTGTATTGAAGAAGCCTATGTATGCTATAAAATTGCATTGTATTCACCTTGGCAGAGACTGTAGACATGCAAGGTTATTATTTTTTCCTATTTCTCTTTGTCATATCAAGTTTATTATTGTAAATTACACTAACGGTTGTAAAGATGCACTCTTTGGCATCTAATATTGGTGCTTCCCCAGCTGGCAAAGACCAATCCAAAGACCCTTCCAAGGGAGATTGCAGCAAGAGAGGACGAGGAAGAAGAAAATTCAGAGGCAGAGCGGGCAGAAACAAAAGATCAGATTTGCAGTGCAAGCGTTGTGGAAAGACTGGGCACACATCAGATCAATGTTGGGCTTCGTGGGACTCCATCAAAGACAAGCACAACCAAAAGAAAGATGACCAATATGCTAGTAAATCTTATGATTCTTGTATTGTTGCACATTGTAATCTTGGAATTAATGAAATGAATTCACTTTCATCTTACAAAGATTGTTGGCTGCTTGATACTGGTGCAACATCACACATGAAATTTAGAAAAGATTGTTTTGAAGAACTTAATGAAACAATAGATGGCATAGTGTACTTTGGAGATAAGTCAAGTATTAAACCAAAGGGAATGGGCACCATTCGACTGAAGATGCCTGGATTCCCTGATTTCTTGTTGAAGAACATTCTTTATCTTCCAAAGTTGCAGAGAAGCCTATTGTCCATGGTGGAGATTCGACACCAAGGCCATTCCATCCACATGTTTGATGGAATCATTGAAATAATAAAGTCCTCTGACAACCAAGCCATCATGACTGGATACGAAGATGGAAAGAGGCTGAAGCTCAAGGGTTCATCCGCAAGATTTCATAACTATGCCTACCTCTCTCACCATGGAGAAGGTAATATGTCATCTAGTTCATTGTGGCATGCAAGATTTGGTCATCTAAATTATAACAGTCTTCGCTTGTTGGAAAAGAATGGTGTATTTGGCTTTCCCACCATTCCTAAAGAGAAGAATAAATGTGATGCATGTATGTTAGGGAAACATAGTAAGCTGCCATGCCATGAATCTAATTTCAGATCTAGTAGGAAATTAGAATTAGTACATTCTGATTTGTGTGGCCCAATGCCAACTCCTTCAGCAAATGGGAATAATTATTTTATGACATTTGTTGATGACTACTCAAGAATGTGCTGGATTTACTGTTTAAAGACAAATCCAGAAGCATTTCAAACATTCAAAGACTTTCATGCATTGATTGAAAAACAAGCACAATAAAAAATTGGTACACTTCGTACTGATAATGGAAAAGAATACACTTCAAATGATTTTGAAAATTATTTTCCCCAACATGGAATTGCACATCAGACTACAGTTCCTTACAATCCTCAACAAAACGGTGTAGCAGAAAGAATGAATAGAACCATAATGAATATGGTTCACTCAATGATGTTTTTCAAGAATGTAAAACTAATGTTTTGAGGTGATGCAGTAAAATGTGCAACATATTTGAGAAATAGAAGTCCCTCAAATGCGCTTGATAACAAGACTCCACATGAAATGTGGTTTGGCCATCCCCCTTCAGTAAGACATCTCAAAGTTTTTGGTTCCACCTATTATGCCTTGATTCCGAAGGAGCAAAGAAACAAGCTTGGTGCTCGAAGCAGAAGATGCATTTTCATGGGGTATGAATAATACTCCAAGGCATACCATTTGTATGATGAGGTAAACAAGAAATTTTTTATTTCCAGAGATGTCATTTTCCTTGAAACTAATAAAAATGACCAGTCCATTGAGAGACAGCTTGATCATCTAGAAAATTATCCTCATCCAAAGACATATTCTGAAAATGAATATGAAATTC
>LPNX010957234.1:759679-820621 GCA_001517045.1 Pseudotsuga menziesii
TCTTTTCTGATGTGCTTTCTCCTCCCTACCAGGATTTGAAAAAACCAGGCCTATGTTTGCTAGCCTGATATGTCTGATAACCAAAAAATCCCATGTAGGGCAGCTTTATGATGACATTGTTCCATCCTCTAAGCTGGTTTATGGACTAATAGAGGGTGTTTGAGTCCAATCTATGATTTAAGACTGTTGTATGATGCTTTTATACTGTCTCAGAAAACTTTAAAATAACTGTTTAGTGCGACAAGAGAAAGAAAGGACTACGTGGGTATGTCATGGCCTCTGATTCCTTTATTTCCAAAATTTTCCATTGACCCCATTGCAAGTTTAGTCCCACCTTGGAGAGTTTATCCGCTTCTGCATTTCGCTCCTTGTAAACATGCTTGAATGAGATTGATTCAAAGAAAGATAGAGATCTACATGTCTCTTCATATAAAACATCTAGAGTAGCATTTCTGCATTTCTGAGTCTTGTTAAGCCAATTTATGACCACCATTGAATCGCCAAATACTTGTAGCTTTCTACATTTTTTTCAATTGCGAAACATAGGAGGAGTTTCAGAGTCATAAGTTTGGCATAGTTATTGGTTCCAACTTTCAGCCCCAAGGAGATTTTGAAATAATGGTTTTGGTTGAGGAATAAGCATGCTCCTCCCCCACATGTCAAGTTTTGGGAGGCTCCATTGAAAAAATCCCAAGGGGTGTTTCTGTTTATTTGCTCCGGAACAATGATTCTAGGAGGAGGTGTGTTCCTTTATTGAGGAAAGTATGAGATTATATACAATCCTTTTCTTGCAAACTCTTCTAGGGAGATGGGTTTTTCAAGGAATATGACCCTGCTTCGAGCCAACCAAAGGCCCCAATTGTGGATAAGTGGGAGGGCTTTAGGCTGAGATGTTTGGGATAAGGAGGACCAAGCCTTCCATGGTTCTTCCACTGTATTGCCTTCCTAGGAGAAATTTGAAGAAGTGAAAGACTTGGAGTGTTCCCAAACCTGTTTGGAAAAAACACAATGAAGGAAAAGATGATTTGAGTTTTCCTCATCATCCTTGCATAGGATGCACCGCCAAGGACCTGCTATCCGCCTTTTCTGAAGGTGCTCCCATATTGGGATTTTGTTTGGAAGGACACACCAAGAAAATATTTTTTCCTTTAGAGGGCATTTGAGCTTCCAAATCCCTTTTTTCCACCATTTTTTATTTTCATGGAAGAATTGTGAGCAGAGTTGATGATAACCAATATTTGGGGTGTATTTTCTAAGTTGTGCTTTGTCCCAAATCAGCTCGTCTTCTCTATTTGTAATCCTAATGTGAGAAGATTGCAAAGCTAGTGTGTATTGATCCCATAGGATTTCCCATTGCTCTGGAAGCTCCAGGTCTTGACTCTTCCTCCAACCTTGATGCCAGATGTTGGTTGAGATCGAGTCTGCTATTTGATTTAAGTGGAAGTACCCTTTCTGATGGATTAGATGAATTAAAGGTTTTGGAAGGATGTGATTTTGGTGCTACCTATCCAGGGGTCCACCCCTATTCTGAAATTTGTGCCACCTCCTACTGTCCAGACCAGTCCTTCTGATATAAGAGAGAAAGATTTGCATAAGGCTTTCCATATGATGGATCCACTTTTATGCTTCTTGAATCCTAAATCTATGATCCAATCCAAAACTGGGGTTGGAGAGATGTATTTGTGGGTAATGACTTCTATCCACAGACTTTGTGTTGTTATGAGTCTCCATCCTAACTTTGCATCCAAAGCTTTTGTAAAGAAAGCAGTATTCTTTATGCCCCATCCTCCCAATGCTTTTGGTCTTTCAATTTGATCCCATTTTACCCATGGGAGGACCTTTTGATCTTTTTTCCTAGCCCATAGAAAACTTGAGAATATTCTTCTAGATTTTATCAAGATTGATTTAGGAATCCATGCCAATGCCATCCAGTATACTGGGATTGCTTCCAATACTGATTTGATCAAAACTAATATGCCAGCTCTTGAGAGCCATCTATTGCACCAATTGTTGATTCTGGATTCCAGTTTTGCAAGCAACCAGTTCCAATCCTCTTTTTTATAGAAATTTGGATTGAGTTTGAATCCCAAGTATTTTATTTCATCATCCAAGGGTAGCTGTTGATAAGGGAAAAGAGCCTGGAAAGATCTTTGCATTTCCTCCTCCAAATTTATTGCTGTAAAAGAAGATTTCTGAAGGTTTATTCACATTCCTGTAGCTTTGCAGAAGAGAGTTAGGATTTCTGAGAGCCTTTCTACCCCTCTTTTAGAATCCTTGCATAAAATGAGAATATCATCCACAAATAGTAGATGTGCTATGCTCATGTTTGTAGAAAGTCTAAGTCCTTCAAACACCCCTCTTCCTTTTGCATCAAGAATAGCTCTACTTAACCCTTCCACAACTAGTAGGAAGAGCAGAGGGGATATTGGATAGCCTTTTCTCAGACCCCTTTCAGCATGGAAGAAAGGGGAAGCTGCTCCATTTATGAGGACTATAAAGGATGCAGTTGTGATGTAGGCAAATATCCATTTTATGAAGGGGTAATTGAAACCCACACGGGTGAGAAGAAGCCTGAGATAGATCCATCTTACTCTATCAAAGGCCTTTGAGAGATCGATTTTTAGTATCACCCCCTTTGCTTTTTTCATTTTTTCACTGTGAATACCCTCCTGGGCAACCCCGATAGCTTTGTGAATTTGTCGGTCCTCCAGAAAACCAAATTGTTCTTTGGAAATGATCTTTGACAAGGCCTTTCTAAATCTCTAACCAATAATCTTTGTGACCACCTTGTAGGTTATGTTGCACAGTGAGATAGGCCTGTAGTCCTCCAAAATTTCTGGACATTCCTTTTTGGGAATTAGGGTTAAGAAGGTTGACTTCAGAGGAAGATGGAGGACACCATTTTTTCTTGTTTCCTCAACCAGATGTAATAAGTCTAGACCTATGGAGTCATATCCAGCTAGTAGGAATTCTACTATCCAGCCATCAGGTCCCAGACTTTTTTCTTTTTGAAAGCTGTGTAGGGTTTCTTTTACCTCCTCCTCTGAGACTTCTTCCATTAGCTCCATGTTGTCTTCCTCACTGATACTTGTAGGGAAATACTGAGAAATTCAGATTACTTTAGCTATAGTTGTTTGTTGGTCTTCTTTAAAAATGTTCTCAAAATATTTATTCCCTGTTTCAGCTAGGTCTTCAAAGGTATTTATTGTCTCATTGTTTTCATTCTTTAGCTCCCAGATAGTGTTTTGTTTCTTCCTACCTTTTGCAAAGACCTGGAAGAATTTTTTATTGTCATCTCCACATTCCATCCAAATTGCTCTGCTTTTTAATCTCAAGACCTCCTGTCTTTCGATTAGAAGTTTGGTTCTTGAGGCTTCTAGTGAATAGAGTTTCTCTCTATCCTCATGTGTAACGAAGCCCCCCCCTTTCTTGTTTTGAAGCTCCTTCAGATCCTTCTCAATTTGGATGATGTGTTGTTCATCCTGAAGCTTCTTATTTGCTACCCACTCCTTGAGAAGTTTTTTAGTTTTGAGTAGGTTTTTGGAGAAATGGATGGCATCCCTAGTGCCATTGTCTTCTTGATAGGGAATCCAATTTGAATGTATGAGTTGCACTACTTCTTCATTCTTGATCCATCCTAAACAGATCTTGAAAGGGCTTGCCAGCATTTTTGGTTGTTTTCAAATTTCCAGGCAGATGGGTAGATGGTCTAAGTCTGCTCCTTAATCCACCCATTGCTTGAACATGAAATCTTCCTCCAGCAAATCTTCTGATATCAAGAATCTGTCCAGTCGCTTTGCTATTCTCTCTTCTCCCATCTATCTGTTTGACCGGGTTGGTTTTAAGGGTTGTGGATCGAGATCTATCAATTTGGAGTCCATCAGGAGGTTGCTGAAATAGGGAGCTGAAGGGTCTGTTCGTGCTTTTCGCCCCCAAATTTCATGGGCTCCTAGCGTGAAATTTAGATCCCCTCCTATGATCAAATTTCTTTCTTTTATAAACCCAACCTTTTTGAAAGAGTCCTAGAAATATGATCTATTCAAGGCCCATATATATATCCTCTGAGAATTGTGAATAACTATAGTTTTAAATTGTATATATAAAACTAGCTACGCCAAAAATAGATTGAAAAACCTAAGAATAAGAAGTTCCATAACTATTTGCAAGTATTGGATTGGTTATTGGAAAAAATTGAACCACATAAGGTAAATAAATACTAGTATGCCACTAGCTATATACATTTGTCAACATAGAAGTAGAAAAGTTGGAAGATTAAACTCAGTTCATAAAGAGCTTCACAAAAAAATTACTTATTTTGAGATGGAATAAAATATTTCTTCACTCATCAATTATTACCTAAAAGGGTGAATAGATTTATTTTCAAAACGTTGAATTATCCTACAATAAACCTACAAAATATTTAAGTAGTTGTGTAACAATCGCAATAGATTATATATGTAATAAATAAACTGTTGGGAATAGTATTCAGCGAGACTATTTTCTTATAGGTTAGAAAATTTAAAATATTTATCAAGTTACCATAAAAAAAATTGTATATTTTTTTGTAAGTTGAGAGCTATTCTATTAAATAAAGAAAATAGTGGCACATACAAGGTTACAAGCCTACTTGCTTAGGTGGAGCAGATATAGAGTTTTAGAATAAGACTGGGCCCTCCCTCTAGAGGGAAAATAGGTCCACAAAAACCTCCCTCCCAGAGGGAAAAAATGTCATCCAAATAAGCATAAACAAAATCCTCCTTAGTTATTAGAGGAAATAGACAAAAAGCCATCTAGTTAACAGTGCAATAAACATAAAAACCTAACATTCTCAAGCAGAAAAACATGTGGCCATGAAGAAACATGTACATAAACCATAGAAGCTATTGCTATCATACAAGCCAACATTCTGAAGCATATTTATATTAAATTTTATTTTATTTCTTGAGATATCCCCCTGCCATAGAAGCTATCATATAAAATGGCTATTTATTCTATCGTCCCACTGGCTTCAAAATTGTGTCTTCCCAGATCGCCGATTATAAGTTGTATTGATCATTAGTTTAAGCGAATCCCAACTCTTGTAATGTGTAGGCGAAGGAAGTATGTGCCACTTCCCTTAAACATGACTTTGGGAATAGCCGTAACTAATGATGATGATGCTCATGTGCAAAGATGCATACACAATCATCATTTTAATCTCTAGGATGATCATTTCTTACACTCTCTTTCAACGCCTTATGGGGTGGGTTGCTAGCTCCACTTTAATTTATTCTACTGCATATTCTTTATTTCATAATTAATTGATCAACTTTGTGTATTTAATGTAATATGGATTAGGCATCTTATTACCGTGAAAGGGCGGATAGACTTATAGGGAAAGTCAAGGATTTGTTCATTTAAATGCAGTATGTGGAGGATGGAGAATTCATTTCTCCCACCACTGATCTCCTTCAATGCCTTCTGTTGGTCAATAATGTTGAACGTTTGGGGATCGATAGACATTTCATAAATGAGATCAAAACAACACTTCATTACGTTTACAGGTATGTGATCTCCATAGCACATTTGTCATAGCTTATGGTTTTATATATGGATTCTAACAAACAAATTATGAAGGCCAATCATCATTCAAATGAAAAAGGCATTGGATGTGGGAGAGAGAGTGGTGTGACTGATCTAAACTCAAATGCCTTGGGACTTCGAACTCTTTGACTACACGGAGACACTGTGTCTTCAGGTATACATTAGAGGAAATTTCAATTTCAAATGGGCCTTCCAAAAATAATACAAATTCCATGTCATCATGGATTACTAAATCAAAATTCTTTAAAATTCAAAAAGGGAGCACCTCTTAAACAATTTTTTAATATAAATTTGGGGATAGGTATCATAAAAAAGTACTATTTTTGTTCGTATTTTCGACATATCTCCCTGTGTTTTTACTCAAATTTCGATTGAGAAAGCTCGTTGGATGTGGAATTTAATTCCGCATCCAACGAGTACCCACTCGGAATACTTTTGATAGGCCCCGCTACCCCAAAAACAAGAAATACCAGAAAAAATGTCAAAAAATTAGTTTTTTCTTTTCTTCCTCCAAAATTAATAAATATTATTTTATTATTTTAACTATTATTTTATTTATTTTCCTTAGGATGCCCATTTTGAGTTGAAATTTCCTCTAATGTATACTTTAAGATTTCTTATAACTGAATGACTATTGAGGTATACATCAGAATTTTGTTAATAAATGAGTATTTATCCAGAATTTATGTGCTAATCTTCATGTATGCATTCTGATTCTATTGGTAAGATATTAGGAGTCTTCAAGCATACATCCCAATTGATCAATAAATGACTATTCACGAATTCATCCACATTCTATAAATAGATGACTAGTTGAACTTCTTTCAATATAGCCTCCCACTGCAGATATTGATTGACAATACATTATACTATTATTATATCAGATGTATTGGAACAATTCAAAGATGAGAAAGGGAAGTTTACATGTTCCACCATAGAGGGAAAGATAAAAACTGTTTTGAATTTATTTAGGGCTTCCCTCATTTCCTTTCCCGAGGACAAAATTATGGAAGAGGATGAAATATTCTTTGCAATATATTTAAAAGAAGCTATAAAAGATATTCCAGTATTGAGTCTTTCGAGAGAGGTGAGGAAGTAATAGTAAATCACATTGGTTAATTTACAAATATGTTGCAATCTGTGTTTTCTAGTTTAAATTTGGTGGTTTTGGTTGGTAGATAGAGTACGTTATGGAAGATGGTTGGCACACAATTTTACCAAGATTGGAAGCAAGAAAATATATTGATGTATTGGATAGGACCCTATTTATGATTAAGCCAATGATTTGATCCATCTTTGAAGAGTTTAGTTTCCATGTAAACTTTTCAATTGATGCAATTTGTATTTTTCCAGGAAAGTTGAGAAACTCTTGGAACTTGCAAAACTAGAGTTTAATATCTTTCATTCCATTCAATAGAGAGAGTTAAAGCATGTCTCCAGGTGATGATTTATGCTGTGTCATAGGAATATATATATATTCTCTCTTCAAAGACGAATTAGGATTTGATGGTTAAATATTTGAATTTTAATGTGTGCAGATGGTGGAAAGTTTCGGGTTTCTCTCAACTAACATTCACTCAGCATTGTCATGTAGAATACTACGCTTTGGCCTCTTGCATTGCCATTGTGGGAAAGGCAAGGGAGTGCCACTCCTTTCCTTAGCAGCACTAAAGACTTCGCGTACAGCTCAAAAAACCACTTACAATCAATGTACAACCTTTCTCAGCAATGTACAGCTTTACTGATAGAGTTCAAAATAATAACCCAGCACCTACAAGACTGTTGCAGCTCAGCTGCTACTGCTAATAGTACTCAGCAGAAGGTGTTGCAGCTGGTTGTTATAGCCGGCAACACATTATACCCTTAATTCAACTAGCTACAACTGCTGATGTCACTCACAGCTCACGCATAGCGCTGTTGTAGCTCACTATTTTTCACTGATTTGATGACTCCCGCATCCAGAAACTTATCACACACATTCTACTAAATAAATAAACAATATTCACACTAAAACACAAGCTACTACAACAACCTGTCATAAAAAACTAAAACTCAGTTTTTTCAAAAACAGAGTAAAACACATAATTACACAGGAAAAATATTAGAGTTTCAACTCTGTTTCTATTACGCTCTGTTGTTCATATTCAGTGCGTCAAATATGGTATAAAATGCAAGTATTTATAGGATTTTAACTAAGTCATCAATTAAATGCTAATTGGCCCTTCGCTAACAAAACAAGCTTCTCTGTTCAAATGATTTACAATCCGTTAATGCTCTGTTATAGTCTAACAAAAATATAAACTACGCTGCATCTTGAGGAGAATTAGATGTGCTTTGCTGGCATTGTTCTGTTGTAGAAAAATTTCTTTTGATAATTTAAATAATATGTTGTTTGTCTGGTAGTGTGCTGGTGAGGCGGTTTGCGGCTCTTCAATGTTGCGGCGGCCACAAGCTTAATGGTGATGGATTTTCAAAGTTCTAGTAGCTGATGTTTCTGCTTCAAAATCTGTTGCAGCCTGGTGGTGAAGTAATTACATAATTCCAACATTCTCCCCCTTAATTACTACACTCAAAAAATAAATTTTTGTAACACTTGATTTCTATTATAGCTTACAAACCCCAATGTTTTTCCTATGAAGTTCAAACAAATCTTTTCCCAATGGTTTTGTAAACAAGTTTGCAAACTGATTTCTTGATGTGCAAAATTCCACATTGATTTCATTGTTGTTAATCAATTCACGAATAAAATGATACCATGTATCAATATGTTTGTTTCTTTTGTGAAAGATGTGATTTCTTGATAGTGCAATAGCTGATTTATTATCAGAAAAAATTGGAGTTGATTCATTTTGTTCATGCTATAACTTAGAAAGAGTTCTTCTCATCCATATTGTTTGATATGCAGCTGCTGTTGCAGCAACATACTCTACCTTAGCAGAAGATAGTGTCACTATGGATTGCTTCTTAGATTCCCAAGCTACTGATCCCGATTGAAAACTAAACACATATCCAGATCTTCTCTTTATATCATCAATAGAACCTATAAAATCACTGTAAGTGTATCCAATCAACTTAAAATTTGAATTAGATGTATACTGGATACCAAAATTTGTTGTTCTGGAAATATATCTTAGGATTCTCTTTCCTCCTTGCGAGTGGGTACTCTTTTGTGTTTCCATAAACCTTGAAATTAAACTTACTATAAACATTATATCAGGTCTTGTTACAGTTAAGTACATGAGACTTCGAACCAATCTCTTATACATCGTTGGATCAACCTTTGACCCATCATCTTCTTTACTTAGTTTTGTGCCAGTTGCTATTGGAGGTACATTTGCCTTACAATTCAGCATTCTGAATCTTTTCAATACATCATTTGTATATTTAGACTGACATATAAAAATACCATCTTCAGATTGAATTACTTCAATACCAAGGAAATATTTCATCATTCCGAAATCAGTCATCTCAAATTCTATTTTCATGGCTTTCTTGAACTCGTCTATAGAAAGATCTCCAGTGAATATCAAGTCATGCACATATAAACAAACAATCAGTATTTTACCTTCTTGATTTACCTTTGTATACAACATTGGTTCACTTGGACTTCTGTTGAATCCTTCACCATTCAAATATTCATCAATTCTGCTGTACCAAACTCTGTGTGCATGCTTCAATCCATACAACGCTTTCTTCGATCTATAGACTTTGTCTTCTTGTTCATCAAACTCATATCCTAGAGGTTGTCTCACATAAACCTCTTCTTCTAAAGATCCATTCAAAAATGCAGAAATTACATCCATTTGATGTACATACCATTTATTATGAGTAGCAATAGTTAATACCATCCTTACCGTATCAAGTCTGGCTACAGGTGCAAATGTCTCATTATAATCAATTCCAGGTTGTTGACTAAACCCTTGAGCAAAAAGTCTTGCTTTATATTTTTCAACATCACCATCATCATTTAACTTAGTTTTATAAATCCATTTGACACCAATGCAATTTTTATCTTCAGGAAATTCTACAAGATTCCAAGTATTATTTATTTCTATGGCATCAATTTCTTCATCCATTGCTTTTATCCAAACATCATTTTTAACATCTTCATCAAAATCTATAGGATCACATGCTATAAATGAAAAATTTGAAACTTGATATACTTCATCATTATGTTCATACAGTTCTCTTAAACTGCTAGTCTTCTGACCTCTAACTCTGTTCCTTAATGATGCCAATGTAGGATTTGATTCATTACTTACCTTCGATCATGTTCCTTGTCATCCACCAATATTTGATGGTTCACCATGTTCATGATTTTTGGGCATTCTGGAAGGTGTCCTTGCTGTTGGTGTATGTGGATTCAACAGTCCTCCATGTGTGCCCTGTTCATCTTCTTCATCCTCTGCATGAGGTGTTACAACTTCCTTACCAACTAATTTATCAATGCTCCCATCCCATGCTCCTTCTTCTTTAAACACCACATCTCTGCTAATTACATACTTCTTGGTGCTGGGATTGTAAAGTCTATATACTTTATATTCATCACTATATCCAACAAAAATACATTTCTGACTTCTGTCATCTAACTTTCTCCTCAACTCTTCAGGTACATGTGCATAAGCTACACAACCAAAAATTCTTAAATGAGATATGCCGCTACACTTACTACTCCAATCTTGCTGAGGAACTCGATCCTTAATGCTTTTTATTGGGATTCTATTTAGGATGTATATTGAACAAGTAATAGTGTCTCCCCAATATTCATTTGAAAGATGCTTCTCCTTCATCATACTTCGGGCCATGTTCATAATGGCTCGATTCTTCCTTTCTGCTACACCGTTTTGCTGTGGAGTGTAGTGTGCAGTAAACTTCCTTTTATTTCCATGATGCTTACAAAAATCCATAAATTCATTTGACATATACTCACCTCCTCCATCTGATATCAAGGCTTTAATAAATCTGTTACTCCCTTTTTCAGCCATAGCTTTAAAAAATTTAAACACATCAAATAATTGAGATTTCTGTTTCAACAAATACACCCAAGTTTTTTTACTGTAATCATCAATAAAAGACATAAAATATACATTACCAGTCAAAAAAGGTGTTTGCATCAGTCCACATAAATTTGTGTGTACCATCTCCAATGGTTCCTTTGCTCTATTTGAGACTCTAGAAATAAATTTCTCTCTATGATGCTTTCCTAATATGCAACTTTCACATGAGCCTGTTGGCTTCTCAATACTCGGAAATCCTTTTACCACTTGCTTCTTCTGTAGCAATTCTAAACCACCAAAATGTAAATGGCCATATCTCAAATGCCATAACCATGATTGATCTAAACTCTTATTTTTATAAGCATTCAAAGAGTTAGTCAAATCATTTCTCATAGTCAGCAAAAACATTCTATTCTTTTTCATCTCTACTCTGGCAATCAATTGTTTACTTGGATATTTATCATAAATAGTGCATACCTCTTTCTTAAAGAATACTCTGTACTCTTTATCCAACAATTGTCCAACACTCAATAAATTACACATTAAACCATGAACATAATAAACATCATGAATAATTCTTCTTTTACCATCTTTTGCATACACAACAATCACACCTTTACCATTAACTTTTACCTTACAGTGATTACCCAACTTTACTTCAGAATGTATGCTGTTGTCTAGACTTGAAAATAATTCCTTATTTCCAGTCATGTGGTTGTTGCATGCGTTGTCCAAAAACCAAATATCTCTTGAACTTTCCTAGTTGACATTACAAGTCAAAAACATAGGCTGCTCTTCATTTTTAGTCTCCTCTGTCATGTGTGTAGACCACTTACTAGCATCTGCTTATTTCTTCCAACACTTATTAGCAAAATGCCAAAATTTCTTACAATAAAAACATTGAACTTTAGATTTATCATACCTCTGATTTCTTGACTGTCCTACTTTGTTGCTACTCCCCCTTACTCTAGGAGTACTCTGCTATAACTTCTCTTCATTTTCAAAATCATTTCTACTGTCACTATGACCAGCACTTCGTCCTTCTTTTCCTCTATTACTTGCTCTTCCTTTGCCTCTACCTTTAGTAACATTTAATGGAGATTTAAAAGCATTTTCTAGAAGAGTGTCATCATACCTGTTCATTCTTGATTCATGAGCAAGCAATGAACTAGTCAGCTCACCAATGTGCATTTGACTAAGATTTTTAAATTCTTCAATTGGAACAACTACTACTTCAAACTTTTTTGGAAAACATCTCAGCAATTTTTCAATCACACGTTGATCTGGAAGGTCTTCACCATACCGTCATAGCTTATTTTCAACACTCATGACTTCTGTCATGAAATTATCAACAGTCTCACTGTCTTTCATCTTCAAATTCTCAAAGTCTCTTCTTAAATTCTACAACTTAGCATTCTTCACCTTGGTCACACCTTGATAGCATGTTTCAAGAGTGTCCCAAGATTTCTTTGAAGACTCAACACTTGATATCTTCAGAAAAATAGATTCACTCAAGCCTTGCTGAATAAGAACAAGAGCTTTATTATCTTTCTTCCAATTTTCTTTCAACAAAACACGTTTAGCATTTGTGAAATCCAACTCAGACGCTTGATCAGCTGTTTCAGGATAGCCAATCGTAACAAACTCCCAAAGATCCTGACCACATAGGATAGTTCTCATTTTAATCAACCAGGTGTCGTAATTTCTTTCAGACAATACTAGAATTTATGGCTGCACTACACTGCTGTTAGTAGCCATCTCAATTAATTTCAAAAGCAAATGAGCAATAAAACTCAACCAGGCTCTTAAACATGAAAGAGAAATTAACCAAGCTCTAATACCACTATGGGGAAGGCGGGGGAGTGCCACTCCTTTCCTTAGCAGCACTAAAGACTTCACTTACAGCTCAAAAAACCACTTACAATCAATGTACAACCTTTCTCATCAATATACAGCTTTATTGACAGAGCTCAAAATAACAACCCAGCACCTACAGGACTGTTGCAGCTCATCTGCTACTGCTAATAGTACTCAGCAGAAGGTGTTGCAGCTGGCAGTTACAGCCGGCAACACATTATACCCTTAATTCACCTAGCTACAACTGCTGACGTCACTCACAGCTCACGCAGAGCTCTATTGCAGCTCACTATTTTTCACTAATTTGATGACCCCTACTTCTGGAAACTTGTCACACACATTCTACTGAATAAATAAACAATATTCACACTAAAACATGAGCTGCTACAGCAACCTGACATAAAAATAAATAAAACTCAGTTTTTTTCAAAAATAGAGTAAAACACAGAATTACACAGGAAAAATATCAGAGTTTCAACTCTGTTTCTATTACGCTCTGTTGTTCATATTCAACGTGTCAAATATGCTTTACAATGCAAGTATTTAGAGGATTTTAACTAAGTCGGCCATTAAATGCTAATTGGCCCTTCGCTAACAGAACGAGCTTCTCTGTTCTAATGATTTACATAATATTAATGCTCTGTTACAGTCTGATAGAAATATGAACTACAGTGCCTCTTCTAGAGAATTAGATGTGATTTGCTGGCACTGTTTTGTTGCAGCAAAATGCCTTTTGACAATTTAAAAAATCTGTTGTTTGTCTGGTAGTGTGTCGGTACGTCGGTTTGCAGCTCTTCAGTGTTGCGGTGGACACAAGCTGAATGGTGATGGATTTTCAAAGTTCCAGAAGCTGATGTTGCCGCTTCAAAATCTGTTGCATCCTGGTGGTGAAGTAATTACAGAATTCCAATAGCCATTGACCCCAAACATTCTACATTCAGACTTGGATTTACCAAATTGTGTCATCTGGAAAAGGTTCTTGATGATATTTACGACACCTACGGAACGATGAACGAGCCTTAGCTCTTCATAGCGGCACTTAAGAGGTGGTACTAGTGATTATCAATTCAATGAACATTAAAGAATGATTTCTTTACTAAAAATTTTTTTATATGATCAGATGGCATTCGTCCTCTACAGATTAGCTTCCAGAATGTATGAAGTTAGTAGACATGGTGTTTTACTAAACCGTAAATGAATTGGCACAAGAGGTAGAGAAGTTGCAAGGCCGAGACACACTCAACTATGCCCGACAGGTTGTATGCATACTAATATTAAAACATAGTAGATATATTTCTTTATCAGGATGTAGTTCATGACTGGGTAATTATTTAATTTCCTTTGTTGATGCCTGTGTAGTGGAAGGCTTATGTTGATGGGGATATGAATGAAGCGAAGTGCAATTCCAGTGGTTATCTGCCAATATTTGAGGAGTACCTGGATAATGGAAAATTTAGTTTCGGTTATCGCATAACAATTGCAACCCATCTTAACATTGGACATCCCCCTTCCTCATCACATAGTGCAAAAACTAGACTTTCCTTCGAAACTTAATGACTTGGCATGTTCCATTCTTCGACTCAAAGGTGACACTCATAGCTATGAGGTACTATTAGCTATTACCTTTTATTATCAAATCAAATGGAAAGATTTTGCATTCAATGGTTCAGATCTAAAATCTAAAATCAGAAAATATAGATGATATTGAAATTGCAATGGCGAATGCACACAGAAAGGTTGTATGGAGAAGAAGCTTCATCGATATCATGTTATATGAAAGACAATCCTGCATCAACAGAGGAATATTCTCTCTCTCACATCAATGCTTTGATCAGGAAGGAGATGAATGAATTAAACTGGGAATTTCTCAAACCAAACAACAATGTTCCAATTTCTTCAAAGAAACATGCCATTTGGCATTCTGAGAGCTTTCTCCCACCTCTACAAATACAAGGATGGCTTCAGCATTACCAACATTGAAGTAAAGAATTTGGTGATGAGGTCTGTCCTTGAATCTGTTGTTGTTCCTATGTAACCACACCTCAAGTCATTAATTTCTTATTTTACATTCTAAACCTAAATGTTGCATATGGAGTTCATATAGGTTGGATAGTTGATAAAGATCTTTTTTTTATTATAAATAAACCCTTCACTAAAACTTTAAAGAATATTTTCATGTTCTGAAAAAGAGAGGACGGTTCAAATTGACGTAACATGAAACTTATTTGACCTAAAGCACCATGAAGAGCAACTAAACTATTAGCAGGAATAGAAACTGTTGTAGTTAGAAAATTACAACCTTCTAGATAAAAACTGGCAAATTCATGAGTATACCATGAAGTCGCAAAGGTTGTAACCATGAACCATCTTTTGTTATTTTATATATAATTTTATTTAATCTTTTATTTCCTTATCAGAAATATTTTCATTTTTTTTATTCTATCATAAATAGAAAATAAAATACATTAATTTTTATTTATTTAACAATAAGTTAGAATAGAGGCCTATGAATAGCACTAGAAATGCATGAAATCTATATACGTTAGAAATTATCAAAACATTTGGGACCATAAGGTAAATACATTTCCATGATGATCTACTCAGAGTTCATTATAATTTTATTTGAAAATTCATAATCATCTTGCACTTTGTAATTTTTATATGCATTACTTGCTTTTATAACCTCTCAATTGTTTTGGATTACTTTCCTTCCATTATTAGGTATGCAGTTCATCCACATGACACAAGATTTTCATAATCAACTTCAATTATGTCATGTGAAAACCTTTCAATAAACTTCAATTAACTCATGTAAAAACTTTAAAAACTTAAACTTTAGGTTTGAAAGGAAAAAATATTAAAAATTAAATAATGTTTTATTTAATATTAAGTTAAAATATTATCACTAAATTAATTAAAAGTTTTAAATTAAGAAAAAAAATCAATAATAACTCAATTTCCCATAATTTGAAGATAAGGCATGGGTTACATGGAGAGGTTATGGTTTGAGATATTAGATAAAATACTAAACGAATTCAACAAAAAAAACTATGCAACTTGGAAAATGAGGGGGTTGTATAGTTCCCTCTTAAAGGAGATTCTCTCAAAAAGAGAATTTGCGTTGACGGAAAATCCCTTCCTAAGCAACTAAAGGGACGTTTGCTAAGCGTGTCAAGTATACAATTGAACATCGCTATAAAAATTAATATAACCCCAAAACAATTAACAAGTGGTGAAGGAAGTTAACATGTGGAGAGCTAAGGCAGTTGAGCTCATGCTACACATTGGAAATTCAATGAAAAAGAGTGTCAGAATGTGTAGTTAGGAGAAATTAACTTCACTAAAAAGAACTGAGCCAATTATAGTTAAATCTAAACTGACTAAACATTAAACTATTTGGGAGATCATTATAGTTAGATTGATTTATGATATAACATAAACATTAAACTATTTAATATAAATACAAAACAAATACTATTTAATAATAATAATAATAAAACTAATATGAAAAAAAAACAAAAAAACAAAAATTGATATATGCTTAAGTGAAACTTATTTAAATCTTAATCAAGATGCATTTAAGCATAACAAGATACTATGACCATTAAATGATTCCCCATTGTACACTTGTTACACTCGGGTTAATATTGTTGTTCCGCTGAAGAAATTCCAAAATCTGAGATAATATCTAAAATCATATTGACTTAAAAATATACATTCTGAGATAATATCTAAACTCATATTCATCTTTCTGTTGATGTTCCTTCCCTCATACATTCTAGAAAGTGCTTCATACATTTGCTTTGGTGTATTCTTAGATGACACTTGAGGGATCAAGTGATCCTTAATAGAATCATCAATGATCCTCATTGCCTTGATTAGGTCTTGTTCATGCTTCTCCTTAGCTTCATCTTCTATAGGTTCTACAATTTCATCCTTGATGTACTTATCAAGTCATTCTATTTCAGGATGAGACCAGTCCTATACTTCCAAGCTAGGAAGTTTTCTATGCCTTCCAATTTGTCTTCAAGCTTAGTGCTTGGGGCCATCTTGTCCAGTAGTTCACTAAAAAATGAAATTTCTCAAAATAGGAGTCTGAATTTACCAATAGATGCGCTTGACTGAGGCGCGTTGGTTGGTCCAACTAATTTCTGGAGATCCCAAATTTTCATCCTTGAAATCCTACTTGTGAGGTTCCAGCTCTGCAAAATTTCTAGTTCTAATTTTCTGCAATTTTCTGGCTCAACGCCAAACTAGGTTTTGGATTCCCCATATATTCAACCACCCAAAAAATATGATCTCAGGATTGATAGATTTGCTCCAGGGAGACACAAATTTCTATGCAATCAGATCTTCAAAACTCCAACTTTTACAGAAACCCTGATTTCTTTCAGAGAGGGAGGAGAGAGCATTTCACCTTGTGAAAGTTGTCTTATTCAGGCTAGCTCTGATACCATGTTAATATTTCATATGCTAGAATATATATCATTAGTGCTCAATTCAACTTCACAGCAGTAACATATGCAGAATCACTAAAAGAAACACAATCACAAGATAGATGTGTGGTATTTATCCCCGGAAACCCTCAAGGGGAAGAAAACCCAGCCAAAACTTCCTCTATATAATATGTATAAGATATAACCAAAAACATCCATTCTCCTCCTTATGTTTTATCTCTCTCTCTCTCCTATGCACTACTCAAGTGAGTGAGTCTCTGTTCAAATAAGAATCACAACCCTCCTATTTATACACATTGAGCCAATTGACTTTTACGCTAAACAAGTCGGCCCCACTAAACTGTCTAGGCTGACTTCACCTAGGAAGACTCAAAAACAATATATTATATGATTCATTAGGGTACTAATGACACGACTTACAATGGAGGTTTTACCTCATGACTCTATGATGACCATATACAATAATAACACCCCACTGGAGGAATAGTAACATCTCCCTTGGGTTACATCAATAAAATACATTTAGAATATCCTTTGAAGTTACAATATTTCAACAAAATAGTATTGATAACTTTTAACAATTTAAACCACTTTTAATTTATTCATTAACACACATGATCAACAAGAACACATAGAACACAAATTTATGGTGGAAGCCCAATTGGGTAAACCACAAATACTTCCTATTATTGTAAAATTATATTTACAAATAGTTTATGACTACTACTACACACAATGATGGTACTACACCCTATTTACCATCGAATACTGGAAGGATGCTACGACCCCCTGGTTTGTCACCTACTACTGAAAGGATGATACTACACCATATTTACCATCTACCACTAAAAGGAGGCTACGACCCCCTGGTCTTATCAACTGCTACTGAAAGGATGCTATGACACCCTATTTACCAGCTACCACTAGAAGGAGGCTACAACCCCCTCACAATTTTATAGCCTGCCCTAGCATCACCCTTCCACCGTAGTATGTTTTTATCAAACTTCTAGATCTTCTTATGTCTCCCTTGGTCTTTGTTTTACTTATCTTTACATCAATATGGACTACAGAGACACATTACTAAACTCAAAATCTTTGCTTATAAATACCTTTACCAGCATTCATCTTTCTTTACCAATGTATCTCTTCACTTTGGAGTTTCACAATTATGCCCTTTCGATATAGAGTCATGACTGTTCAGGGTCATTGCAAGAAGATGAGCGACCTTTTAGATGCAATCCTAGTTTTTGAAAACATGATCACGTTACATAAAAATACAACGTTTTTGTGCTACATAGCACTTGTTATGGTTAAAACTGAGCCTGACATGTCATGGGACATGTAGGATAGGAAAACATATCGCGTATGCGTTACATAACTACAAAGTGCATACACAATATGTAGTTGTAAAACGCGTATGCAATTTGTAAAATTAAAATTAATTTATATACACAGTTCCGAAACCCGCGCATTCTACCATCAGGAACACGAAAATCAGGAGTGAATTGGGTGCTGTGGATTGTTGGAGGAGCTCGATTTAGTTGGAGGGGAGGCAAATCCACCAGTGAATTGTCATCTAATGAGGTAATTCAATCACCCATAGCATTCTTTTTTGTCAATTCTAAACCTAGAATACAGTTTTTTAATAGTTTAAACAACCAAATTTGAATTATTTATCAAATTGGAAATAACCGAGTCACTAATTAAATTCACATCTCCCTCAACCAAGATGAGTGAATAATTACAATGAATTCATTTTCAAGAACTCAAAAATTCCTAATGCAACCAAAAATTGAAAAATATAGAACCACTCCCTTTATACAATTTATCAATCCACATGAAACCCAAATTTCCAACCCCCAAAGAACATTTCCCCATGATACTAATTGAATAATTTTCCTCGGAAATGGCCGTAACAAGATGAAATGCATGCACAAGCATGAATAGAAAAAATGCATAAAAAATTAGTAACCTGGTTTCTCAAAATTTCATCACAATCATTTGTCCATGAACATAATCAAAATTTCATCGCAAGTGTATGTAGTTATACATTGCCTCTTAGTTAAGCACCCTTAACTAAATGCCAAAATACATTAACAAAGTGCCTCTCGAGCCTACCCTTTTAAACATAAAACAGTGTTATAAATCAATCAACAATATATATAAACACGGAGTTAAAACTAGTAACTATGACTAGTTTTATTCCTTCCTCCAGTTTTAGTAGCCACCAACATTTTTCCACTAAAATATTTGCACTTCTTGGTTATAGCACCCACCTCATTTGTGTTTATATTATACCTTCCTCGACACTTTGCTCTTGTTCTACACATATGACTTACCCTTCGTGCCCCTAGCCTTATCGTAATGACAAAAATATTGAAAATACGATCCTTCTCACTATGATAACGAATTACAAGTCAACACGTCTTGACACCACCATACAACCTCGGTATTCATCGCATCATCGAAGAGTTCATAATCATCATGCCGTTCTGACAATAGCTCTATTGAGCTACCAAAAAGCTAATTAATTAAAGGTCATCACCTAAACTAAATTTGACTTGAATTCTACTTCTTTGATCCTATAACATGTGAGACTCACTTGACAAATCACTAACTAGATGCTACAATTCTGGAAATACTCAACTAACCCTATCAACTACATTGGGAAAAGGGTCTAGTATCCTTATACTCTTTATTGAACCTCTCAAAAAAATAAAGCAAATTAGAAACATGTGATACCCTAGGTCTCCCTAAGATCCCTTGACCTAGAAAAATCACAAATGACTTTACTCAAACAGTCTATGCCCCTGCATCACTAGGTTTATCAACCATTTTTTAAAATAGTAAAAACAATGGATAATATATTTCTACATGTCGAGTCTCTAAGCTCATCTACAACCAATTGTATTCCAGTCCACAAATTCTCCATTTTTCCATGTCACTTTTGGTTGGTTTCCATGTTTATACAACAATGGAAATGGTGAACACCCATGAACTACCTAGAGTTTGTCGTGAGATTGTTCCCAACCATGATCGAGTCAATTATATTTATAGGATTGGTGGCAGCCCTATATCACCCATTTTGTTGCCTCACCTATCCTAATAGCCTCTTTCCCCTTTCTTTTACATATCCAAGGGACGTAAAGACCAAAACATGTCAAAATAGCACTCCTAAATTCAAAGAAGTTTAAACCCAAGTGTGCATGGAAAATTCACCAATGAGGGTTAAGAAGTGCCTTAACTTCTAGAAAGAAGTTGAACGAAACTTAATATTTAATTGTTAAATGTTTAATTTTAAGTTTTAAATGTATGTAAGTGAATGGCATTAAATTGCTTACTTGGGTTTGATTTAATTTACATTTTTAATTTTGAAGAGATGTCATTATGTACCATGTATATGTTTCTAATGATTTTCTTATTGATGTTTTTATTGCAGTTGCGGCTATGGACACAAATTCCAAGGTATTTATTGAGCTTTCCCACTTGAGGGGTCTTAGTACGACTTTTAGTGGTGGTGACATGATTTTCCAGTCACTTGCATCCACTTTGGATGCATCTGTTGAGACTATTTCATTATCAAGCAATATACTATATGATATTACATCATATAGAGAAAGAAAAATACAAGAGTACACTGATGGGATAGACTACAATGCAATCAAAAAGTTGAAAATAACCAAAGAGCATGTATTTTCATTGTTTAGGGACACTTGGATGGGGGAAATCCCAAATGCAAACAAGCCTCATATCCCTATTGATTGGTGCACATTTCAACCATTTGTTGATAATTGGATGGACAGATGGTATATGGTTTTTGATATGCCACCACATAACAACAGGGAAATACCCCTGTATTTCCTTCAAGAGATGTATGCAGAGTTCATGTTGGGTAAACACGTAAACTATTTTGATATCTTGCAGTTTTAGGGGATCGGTGGGGGGATGCCCCAAAACCAACCCAATGCCATGCTTCGAGACCTTGATCGCCCTATCCTTGCACCTCACATGCAGTTTCTTGGGCTAGATGTCCCACCTGTACATCATGTTATTCCATAGACACGTGATGCATATTCGAGTTTGGCATGGGTGGTTGTTCATCATAGAACTATGGTTCAGCATATGGGTGAGGAATGGACATATGTCCCTGGTGTTGTACATACACTAGGTCATCACAGCACAGGTCCATCTTCTAGTGCAGTACCACCCACTAGTGCAAGACCATCTACTCATGTGGCACCATCAACACATCCCTTGCCTACTTTTAAGCCTCACAAGTGCACATTGTGTGGTCGTCCCTATTATGGTATTTCCTCAGATGTTGTTTTTAGTGGGTTTTTGAGTGATGTATGTAGATGGTTAATTGTAATAAATTCTTCATTTATTTTCCTCTTTGTACACATATGTATAGTTTGAGCTAATATATTAATTTTGTGAACTTGCAGTTGATACTTTATGCTGGCAGTGACAGCCCAGAGTCTGATGTTCCACACTCTACAGGGGGGCATTACATTCCATCCACTGATCCCTTTGTTGGTAGAGAGATTCATATAACACCCGTTGTCGTATCTCACACCGAGGTAAACATTTTAAAATTTCAATTTTTTAGTACTTGTTAATTTGTTAATTTCCACATACTGTACCTTTTAGTTCACTAATGTTATCTACAGTCTAATATTTACAATTATTAAACATGCAAACGCATATCCTTTACGGGGGAATGCAGTGATGGAGGTAGCATCCATGGTCGTATTAACTAAGAAAACATCTAGGCTCTAGGTAAACAATTAAAAATGTCATTTTTTAAATACATGTTTGTTCGTTGAATCATGCATGTCTAACTACATGAACACTCGCTGACTATAGGCACCAACCGAAACATTTGGACCATTTCCTGGTGTTGCAGCTGCAACCTTTTAGCAAATTTTTTAAAATTTTGGAACCTCATTTTGATTTTGTCTAGGTCAGGTTTCTTGATTTCTTTAGACCTTTGGGAAGTCGGATGATTAGTTGACTATTTTTTCACTGTTTCGAAAGTTAAACGAGCTAGTATTACCATCACCCGGCCGAAAAGTCTTTCATTTATTTGAACACTTATCATTTTTTGATGATTTTGTTTATCACTGTCGAAGGTCAATTGACGAGTGAGTCGGGGCATTAGTCTTCTATGTCTTCGCTGTTTCAGAGGGCAAATAGTGAATGTCCTGACGGACAGTTCTTTTTTTCGTCGAATCTGTGGCCTTTATTTTTCTGGTTTTATTGTTCAAACCTTTTGATTGATAATGACTTTGGTTTTTCGCTATCAGAATGTTTTTTTACAACGATCAGAGGTTTAGTCCTCTACAACGCTGACATTTCAGAGGGCATGTCCTTTATGTCACTGACACTACGAAGAAGCATTGTGGTTTGAACTTCAAATGTTTTAGTGGTTAGTCTTCTCGACCTCCGATGCTTAACCATCATGACTTTAGTGCTCAGCATCGCCGTCACTATAACATCGCTTAGATTTGATTCGTCGACACTGCGGAGGTGCTTAGATTTGAAGCTCCAACCTTTATCTTTAGAGCTTCTGAATGTCGACGATTGTACGTTATCACGGGACCCATAGTCTGTCTGATGCCCACCGTTGCGGTTGCCTATAGGACTATTCTCCCGACGTCTAGTGCTTACGACCGTCGATAGGGTTTTTTCCCATCGATAAGGTTTTTTCTCGCTGTCTCTTTTACCAAAGGTTTATATATTGGGGTGGGGTATTATTTTATTCTTATCCTTGGAGAAAATTGTGTCTACTCCTATCCTTGTCAATTGAGCTGTAATATCGTTCCTTAGCTATCCAGATTTCATTCGTTGGCGTGCTGCCGTGGAGGTTTCGGGTCATTCCGTCAACTGCACTACATTTTTTGCTAGGTAGGTAGTCCAGAACCCTGTTGTTTGACATTTATTGGTGGATTGAAGATGTGGTTTCTCAGGTAGATTTTTACCGCTTAGTTTTTGCGTAAATTTTCCCACTTAAAGTTGATTTCCTTCACCGTAATACTTGCATAACATTTTAAAAGTATAGGTTTTCAACTGTTACAGTTTTCCGTGAGTCCGTGGGAGTGAGCCATTATGTACACTTTCCCCTTGTCTGAAAGAATAGGTGGTCAGTGCAGACAAGCATTATGCTATCTGCACCACCCATTTTTGGGTTGTTAATGGCCGGTCTGGGGGGGGTTTCATTTTTCATATGCATTTACCCTATTTTCGTCGGGTGGTGGAGGTTTTTATTTTTTATCGAGTTGGGGTTTTCTACAATAGGGATCAATAAAGGGTCTAAAAGTTTGAGGTTTAACAGTCGCAGAAATGCAGTCCACGTTTTATTGAGGAGTTAGATTATTTTGAATGCAGTCCAGATTAAATGATGAGTTTTTTTATCAAGGTTGTGTTTTTAGTTGCAGATGGTGGACTTAGATGATTTTAAGACACAAATTGCAGGAGTTTCTTTTGCCTTGAAATTTTCTTTTACGCATTAATACTCTGTATAGTTTATTTGTGAGAATGCATATGGAAGAGGTAAATAGGTTGATATAGTTTTTTCTTTATTACTAAAACACTTACTAAAATATCAAATGGTCTAAGAACATACTGTGTTTATGACAGGGTGACTGTTGCAACGAAAATATGTTCAAATGACAAAAGAAGAAGGCTCCTATTGCCGAGGGAGAACCAGAGGTTGAAATCATCACCAAGGTTGAATACATATATGAAGATACCAATTCTACTACCGAGGTCGAACCGGATTACAAATGGGGTGAAATATACAGGATGATTACAAATCAGAATGTGCCTGATGTAGGATTTGAAGAGCTGACTATTTATGCAAACATCGATAAATCGGCTCTTATGAAAGTAGCCATGAGACCTGAGTTGTTCCCGTGCTTAGAGGTGATCGGTTGGATTTTTCCTAGGGAATATGTAACTACGATGATACTAGAAAATACAGCTAAACAGGGCTACACTGCATACATCCCTGCTTACGTCTCCATGGCATATCATCTGCCTCCTACTCAGATTTATCTAATAGAAAGCTGGTTGAAAGAGACAGATTTGGACCTGTTTGAAATAGTTAAAAGAATGATGATACCAGGGAAGAAATTTCGAACCAGGCCCTCAAGAGAATATGATACATCCACTCTCCAGAATCCCTATAGATTTATTGCACTGATGCTGAATAGAATTTTTGGGAGAGATCACGGAAAAATCTTCAAATTGGGATGGATACCAATTATTTTCTATGTGGCCACTCAAGGAACCATATTCAATTGCGCAAACATAGTGTCCAATAGCCTCTCAGCATGCATATCTTCAGCTTTGGGAGGGGTGTCACAGAAGAAGTCAGAGTTCTACATGAGCTCTATTTTGGTTGACTGTATACTGTGTACCAAGTCTTTTTCAGCCTTGAGGTGTAATTGGGATAGGGATAGGACCCCTATATACATTGCATATAAATTATTTTGGGAACAAAAATACTATAGCTACTACAGAGAAGTATGTGAACACTTCATCATGCCTTTGTACTCCCTAATTTTCCTGACAAAATGCAACTGCATGTCCGAAGAAGCATTCAAAGTCATTGAAGAATATGGAAGTTATTATTTGATTGAGGAAGGAATGTATATCAGAATGTATGGTGGCTCCAGGGCACCTTCTCTGCTCCCTAAATATGCCACTGATTATGTGCTACATAAAGAAGCAGCAAGGCAGGTATATATTGATGGTGTGGGAAGTTTCTTGTTCGAGCATAAGAAGGCAGCATATCCTGCCATACCTTTCTGGCTGGGGAGTTATAAGTTTTCAAAGGTAAAACAGACTGTAGAATTCGTGCAGGAGCTAGAGCACTTCCATTTTGGTGAGATGAAATTTCACAGGAATTACTCCCAAAATAATGTTGCAAATCACTGCGAAGAGGAAAATGTTCATTTTGAATACACCAATTTCTGGGATAAGGACAAGGAAATATTTAGAAATGTAAGGAACATGACTGCCTTAAAGAAGAGATTTAAAAATAAAATCACTATTGTAGGCGGAAAAGGTAAAGTTGCACAGAAGACTAAGACAACTGAAGAAGAAGAGTCCAGAAAGAGGGAAGAAGATGCTAGAAGACTAGCACAATAGGAAAAGAGTTGGATGAATAATGAAGAAGAAGAGAGAAAGAGAGCTCCAGAGAAAGTAGCAAAGAAAGAAGAGGAGGAGAGAAAGAGAAAGGAAGAAGCTGAGATAAAGAAAAGACAAGAAGAAATTGAAGGTCTGAGATTAACAGGATCTAAAAAATACCACCATACTACTGAACAGATGGATACACAGAGGGAACATGATCATATAGATCAAGGGCATGGACAAGATAATCCTGATCCTCCGGAGCATGTCGCAATTTCTAGAAGGACTCAAGGGCAAGTGGTGTTTTCTAGAATGAATTTGATACCTTTCATGCAGAAAGAATGAGAAGAGGTCCCTGATTTCAGCACCATTTTCTATGACAAGGAAAAGAAAAGGATTGTTAAAAGGACCAAGAAAAAGGTTGAAATAGGAGGACAAATAGGAAGGATGATAACTAATAAGACTTTGGTGTATGGAACAAATGTAGATCCAAGATTGACAGCAAGAGCTGGGGTGGCATTAATCCAAGCTACTGAAGATAATGTAGATAGGCTGATGACGGATCTCAAGTAATCAAGAAAGAATGCAGCTCAGTTAAAAGAAGCACTGAATAAAGAGAGGGATGAAGGTCATAAGTTTAAGAGGAAATATGAGGACATGTAGAATGGAGTGAGGACTTCAAAGACAAAACTCCAAACTCTGCGGGAAAATAAGATGGATTTAGAAGTTGCTGTAGAGAAAACAGAAAAGGATGCTCAGAACAACTTATCAGAAATGCAGAGGCTATAGCTAGAGCATCAAGTGTTGAAGACTGAGAAAGATGACCTCCAAGTGTCCTATGAAACTATGAGTGCAGAAAAGGACCTACTAAAAAGCAAAATTGCTAAGTTAGAGGCAGAGAAGGCCACCACAGAAGAAAGAGAAAAACAATATCAAATACAGGTGGCATCCTTGGAAGAACAGAATGCTTCATTGACAGCATCATTGAAGGATGCTATAGAACAAAAGACAAATGTCCAGCCTTTAAAATAATATGTTCTCACTCAGAGAAGGAAAATCCACCATTTGCAAATGTGTGTTGAGGAAGAAAGATGTAAGATTTTGCAAATAGATAGCAGATTAGAAGAGATTTTGGATACTACGTCTTATTTTATGGGTAGATCTCAAGAGATTCTGGAGATTCTGTTAAGAAGAATAGTATGGATAGAGACAAATGAGAAACCTCCTGTGAAGCTTCCAATTAAAGATCAACAAATTTTAAATAAGGACTATGATTTATTGGAGTTTGCAATCAATATTGCGGAAGAATTCAAGAAAATAGTAAAGAAAACAAAGAGATTCTGTGTTGAATACTACATAAGAGTGTTGGTCACATACAATAGATTCCAGGTTTATGCAGAAAAAAAGATTGGATGTGATACTAGAACATGAGTTGTTCATAGGAGATCTACAGAATAGGTATTATGAAGATGAGAAGGAGATCCAACAAGTCAAGGATCTAGATGAACAGATTCTGAAGAATGCAATGGCTCATGCAGTATTAAGTATCCACTTACTAGAAGAACAGTTGTGCCTGAATCTGGCGAGAATAGAAGTAGTTAAGAATCAGGCTGCTAAGTATGAGATAAATATCTGTTTTTTTGAACCCTCTGATTTTGAAGGCATAGCAGCAGAGTCCCAGGCATGGAAAACGTTCATAAATGACCAAGCGATCCCCTCTTCATAAAGTGTTCTATTAAATTTTGTTTTAAAATGTAATATATTGTATAAATTATGAGCACTTATTACAAGACAAAATTTTGGGATTTAAAGGTTGGGGAAGCCCAAAAGTCATTTGGGGGCAACCCAAAGGTTTTGCTTCTTTGTATAGATATAGGAGAGTTTAGATGTAGTAGGGACTTCTTTCCCAAGCAATTTTTGAGAATATATTGTAAGAAGAACTACTTCCTTTTGGAATAAAGAATTACAAGTTTCTACTGGAGGAAGTTTGGTGGAATGTTTCAAATGCTTTTCTATGGATCAGTTGAATGTGAACTATTTCATTTTAAACTTATGTCCATTAACTGTGAGATCATTCTAACTCATTGCATTTATGTATATGTTATGAATGTCTTATAGTTTATTCTATAAAATTTCCACCGTGAGTAATGAAGGTTGTCATAAACAATAAGCTATCTTGTTGTTCATATTTCTATTAATGTTCATGTGTTCTGGATTAAGTAACAGCTATCTCTAATTTTTCTTAATACAAGCAAAGAAATACATTACTCATTGATAACTAATAATTTTTTGCTCCCTAGGGATAGGTTAGTTAGTTGTAGTCATTTTCTGGTTCTTTGAGATTTAGATGCGAGAGAGGTAAGATGAGAGGTAAGAACCTGTACATCACATTGTGACACTCCTTGTTATCTCTATCAATTTTCATTTTTAGGTAGGCACTTCCACATCATAACTTAAACACAAAAAACTAAAAATATATATGGTGGACCGGGCCGTAACCAATAAAACCTTTTAATTTGTTACTTGACCTATTGTAGCCGAACCGTAAACTGGATGGATTCCCCATAACAAACAGTAATGGGATAGTTGGGAATGCTTAGTGAGGAGAATCCCTAATTGTTTTTACCTACGATTTTCCAGGCCTCAATAGTTTTTAGCGCTAGAAGCAGGGCCACCAGTGCATGGCTAGCCAAGGAAACTCATTTCCTCAAAATTACTCCACCAGTGACAGTTCTGAAAGTAGTTTGTTTCACAACTCCACTCCTGAAGATAAAGAGAAAGGGTATATGTATCCTGTAAATAACGAAGTGGTTGATGATTTAAGAAGAATCACTAGGGCATATGTGAAAAGTATTGGGGGATTACCTATCATTTCTATCTTACCTAGAAGAGAGTATCAGAAGAAAGATCGCCCTAAATTAGAAGACTCAGTGTTGGTAGAAGATCTTGAAGAACTAGTAGAAGCATCCTTATAAGAAGCTGACCAACTTTTGAATAAATTGGACCTAGACTCACCTTACTGTTCGCCTTGTCATACCCCTGTTCAGTCACCACCTCATTCTCCACTCAGAATCATGGCTAATGTAAATGTAAACCAACAACCTCCACCGCCTGCTTGGAGAGTTAGGTCACCTTTACTTTGGCACCTCCCTTGCATGATTTGCCCCAAGATTTTGACAAGATGTTAGCCAAGTTTGAACCTGGTGAAGGAGTTCTGGTAGGTGATCATTACATAGTTTTTACCTGGCTATAAAAGGATTACGACCTGGGGAGCATTAAGATGTAGTATGTAGATTATTTCCCCGCACTCTAAAAGGAAAAGAAACCTCATGGTATTTCGCACTTCCTGCAAATTCAATCATGGATTGGAACAAATTTGAGAGAATGATTAGAAGTAAATATGCAGTTCAGAAAACTCATGCAGCCTTAATCAAGGGGTTATCTTCTCTAAAGAAAGAAAGAAAAGAAAATGTACATGATTTTACTCAAAGATTTGCTTCTTACCTAAACAATTTTACTACATTAAACAAGCCATCTGAAAATGATCTGATAGAATATTATACCTCAGCCCTTAGGCCTGATCTAGCCATGTTTACCAAGAGATCAGTGAGACTGACATTAGCCGAAACTTATGAAGAAGCTGAGAAGGTGGAAGTTGAGCTGGAAAGCATAGAAAATTATCCTGTGCAGTCGAAAGAAAAGACTTTTGGAAGCAAGAAACCTTTATTACTGACTAAGACTAAGAATGAGTGGTCAAAATATTTTGAAGGGATGTTGAAGATGATGCAAAATTTATTCAACAGAGTGATAGATTTAGAGAAGGAGAAAGAAGCTCAGAAATCTTATAAGCCTTATTATAAGAAAAGGGAAGACAACAGTCAACCTAAGCCTCCTCCACACTATCCTGCAGCAATGAATTTAACTGATGTAGGCATGGATAATTTTTGTACTTTTCATCAACAGCCTCATTCTTAGAAGAATCCCCCCCAATGGATAAATTCTATGACACTGGTAATGAATCAATTATTGGATTCCAAACTGATAGAAACTGGTAAACTGGTAGGAGGAAGAAAAAGATAATCAATCTATAGAAAAACAAGAGGAGGATACTCTGGTTTTATTGGACTATGTCTCAATGTTTGATACAAAAGAAGAATATTTTGTGAAACAAGAGGAAACATCAGAAACCAATGTGACAACAAGAAGTCAGAGCTTGTTAAAAGAAAGCAAGTCAATACTTCCTAAGATCAAGAAACTTCAAGAAAATATGAAGAAGATACAAAAGAACACTACAACTGTTAAAATACCTGAATTTACCATTTCAAGTAAAATTCCGAAGAAAATTAACATGCCCATTAAGCCTATTGAAGACAAGGTTGATAATGTCAAGAAGAATCTCAAAGAACTTGAAATGGGGTATGATATTGTGTAAGACATTAAAAAGGCTAAGGAAAATATCTTGTTGTTTGAAATGTGTAATGTACCTCAGCAGAAAGAGAAACTGTTAAAATCACTTGAAGTACCAGAAGGAGAGCTTCCCACTGACAACCAACCTGAACAATAAATTGGTGAAGCAAGTGTGGAAGGTAAGTCTAAGTATAAAACCCTAGCATTTTTCCTAACTTTTGAGATTTTCAACTATAATGTGCACAACTATTTAGTAGACTCGGGAGCATCAGTCAATGTTATGCCATAGTCAATCTACAAGAAAATCAATGGACAACCTAAACCATCTACTTGGCAGATTCTTCAGTTAGATAGGACAGCTATGAAAGTGATAGGGGAAATGGAAGATGTTCTTATTCACTTATCTGCAAATGAGAGGGTATGTCAATACATCGACATTGTAGTAGCTAACATACCTGATGCTTATGGACTCATTTTGAGTCGATACTGGTCGACAAGGCTAGATGGATACTTCGCATCAGATTGGTCACATTTATGGTTGCCTCATAAGGGAAGTCCCAATCAGATAAAAGTAGTAAGAGAGCCTCAAATGAAATACAATCTTACTCAGTTAGAGGGAAAGAACAAGCCAGTAAACTCTGTGTTGGGAAATTACTTCATTGAATTGGAACCAAGAGATTACCAAGATGAAGAAGCTAGCAGTACACTTGACACCTAGCCCGATCTGCTTCGATTTTCATGGGCTTATGAGATTGACTGTAAAATAGTAGATTTAGTTTTAGATGTAGTTTTTAATTCAAGTTCAGTAGAAGTAGATATTTTTTGGGCCCTATATTTTGATGGATCTAAAACATTGGAAGGATTAGGAGCTCGCTATGTCCTGATTGATCCAAGAAAAAATAAACATTTTATTTCTTGTAGATTAGAGTTCGAATGTACAAATAATATAGCCGAGTATGAAGCACTAGTTTAGGGACTGAAAAAAGGCAATAGAACTGAAAGTGAAAAATCTAAAAGTATATGGAGCCTCTAAAATTGTTGTTAAGCAAATTCAAAATAAGATACACTGTATTTCACCACATTTAAAAGCCTATCAAAATGAAGTTTGGGATTTGCTTATAAACTTTCATGCATTCAATATTGTATCCATTCCTAGATTAAAGAATGCAACAGCTGAGTTATTAGCTACCTCAGCTGCAAGGCTATTACCTTCTAATAATAGATGCTCTATTGAATTACTTTTCAAGCCTTCTGTTTTGGATATGATCACCAATCTATAGGTTTTTGACGATGATCACAAATTGTAGGAGTTTCTTTTTCCTTGTCATTTTCTTTTATGCATTAATACTCTGTATAGTTTATTTGTGAGAATGCATATCGAAGAGGTAAATAGGTTGATACAATTTTTCTTCATTATTAAAAGACTTACTAAAATCTCAAATGGTCTAAGAACATACTGTGTTTATGACAGCATGACTGTTGCAAAGAAAATATGTCCAAAAGACAAAAGAAGAAGGCTCTTGTTGCCGAGGGAGAACCAGAGGTTGAAATCATAACCAAGGTTGAATACATATATGAAGATACCAAGGCTACTACCGGGGTTGAATTGAATTACAAATGGGGTGAAATATACTGGATGATTGCAAATCAGAATGTGCCTGATGTAGGATTTGAAGAGCTGACTATTTATGCAAACATCGAGAAATCGGCTCTTATGAAAGTAGCCACGAGACCTGAGTTGTTCCCGTGCTCAGAGGTGATCGATTGGATTTTGCCTAGGCCAGATGTAACTATGATGATCCTAGAAAATACTACTAAACAGGGCTATGCTGCATACAACCCTGCTTATGTCTCCATGGCATATCATTTGCCTCCTACTCAGATTTACCTAACAAAAAGATGGTTGAAAGAGACAGATTTGGGCTTGTTTGAAACAACTAAAAGAATGATGATACAAGGGAAGAACTTTCGAACCAGGCCCTCAGGAGAATATGATACATCCACTCTACAGACTCCCTATAGATTTATTGCACTGATGCTAAATAGAAGTTTTGGGAGAGCTCATGGAAAAAGCTTCAAATTGGGATGGATACCAATTATTTTCTATGTGGCCACTAAGAGAACCATATTCAATTGGGAAAACATAGTGTCCAATAGCCTCTCAGCATGCATATCTTCAGCTTTGGGAGGGGTGTCACAAAGAAGTCAGAGTTCTACATGAGCTCTATTTTGGTTGACTATATACTGTGTACCCAGTCTTTTCCAGCCTTGAGGTGTAATTGGGATAGGGATAGGACCCCTGTATACATTGCATACAAATTATTTTAGGCACAAAAATACTATAGCTATTATAGAGAAGTATGTGAACACTTCATCATGCCTTTGTACACTCTAATTTTCCTGACAAAATGCAAATGCATGTCCGAAGATGCGTTTAAAGTCATTGAAGAATATGGAAGTTATTATTTGACTACTAAGGAATGTATATCAGAATGTATGGTGGCTCCAGGGCACCTTCTCTGCTCCCTAAATATGCCATTGATTATGTGCTACATAAAGAAGCAGTAAGGCATGTATATATTGATGGTTTGGGAAGTTTCTTGTTCGCGCATAAGAAGGCAACATATCTTGCCATACCTTTCTGGCTGGGGAGTTATAAGTTTTCAAAGGTAAAACAAACTGTAGAATTCATGCAGGAGCTGGAGCACTTCCATTTTGGTGAGATGAACTTTCACAGGAATGACTCCCAAAATAAGGTTGCAAATCACTACAAAGAGGCAAATGTTCATTTTGAATACACCAATTTATGGGATAAAGATGAGGAAATATTTAGAAATGCAAGGAACATGATTTCCTTAAAGAAGAGATTTAAACAGAAAATCATTACTGTAGGCAGAAAAGGCAAAGGTGCACAAAAGACTAAGACAGTTGAAGAAGAAGAGGCCAGAAAGAGGGAAGAAGATGCTAAAAGGCTAGCACAAGAGGCAGAGAGTTGGATGAAGAGTAAAGAAGCAGAAAGACAGAGAGCTGCAGAGGAAGCAGTAAAGAAAGAAGAGGAGGAGAGAAAGAGAAAGGAAGAAGCTGAGATAAAGAAAAGACAAGAAGAAAGTGAAGGTCTGAGATTAACGGGATCTAAAAAAGACCAACAGACTACTAAACAGATGGATACACAGGGGGAACATGATCATATAGATCAAGGGCATGGACAATATAATCTCGATCCTCAGGAGCCTGCTGCAACTTTTGGCAGCACTCAAGGGAAAGCTATGTTTTCTAGAATGAATTTGATACCTTTGATGCAGAAAGAAGGAGAAGAGGTCCCTGATTTCAACACCATTTTCTATGACAAGGAAAAGAAAAGGATTGTTAAGAGGACTGAGAAAAAGGTTGAAACAGGAGGACAATCATGAAAGATGATAACTGATAATACTTTGGTGTATGGAAGAGATGTAGATCCAAGATTGACAGCAAGAGATGGGGTGGCATTAACCCAAGATACACAAGGTAATGTAGATAGGTTGATGACGGATCTTGAGCAATCAATAAAGAACGCAACTCAGTTAAAAGAAACACTGAAGAAAGAGAGGGATGAATGTCATAAGTTGAAGAGGAAATATGAGGACATCCAAAATGAAGTAAGGACTTCAAAGACAGAACTCTAGACTCTGCAGTCAAATAATATGGATTTAGAAGTTTTTGTAGAGAAAACAAAAAAGGATGCTCATAATAGCTTATCATAATTGCAGAGGCTATAGCTAGAGCATCAAGTGTTGAAGACTGAGAAAGATGACCTCCAGGTGTGCTATGGAACTTTGAGTGCAGAAAAGGACCAGCTACAAAGGAGAATTGTTGAGTTAGAGGTGGAGAAGGGCACCACAGAAGAAAGAGAAAAACAATATCAAATACAGCTGGCAGCCTTGGAAGAACAGGATGCTTCATTAACAACATCAATGAAGGATGCTATAGAACAGAATACTGATGTCGAGCCTTTAAAAGAATATGTTCTTACTCAGAGAATAAAAATCCACCATTTGCAAATGTGTGTTGAGGAAGAAAGATGTAAGATTTTGCAAATAGATAGCAGATTAGAAGAGATTTTGGATAATACATCTTATTTTTTGGACAGATCTCAAGAGATTCTGGAGATTCTGATAGGAAGAATAGTGTGGATAGAGAGAAATGAGGAACCTCATGTGGAGCTACCAGTTAAATATCGGTAGAGTTTAAAGTAGGACTATGATTTATTGGAGTTTGTAATCAATATTGCGGAAGAATTCAAGAAAATTGTAAAGAAAACAAAGGGATTATGTGTTGAATACTACAGAAGAGTGCTGGTCACATACAATAGATGCCAGGTTTCTACAGACAAAATATTGGATGTGATACCAAAACATGAGTTGTTCATAGAACATCTTCAAAACAGGTATCAGGAAGATGAGCAGGAGATCCAACAAGTCAAGGATCTAGATGAATTGATTCTAAAGAATGCAGTGGCTCATGCAGCAGTAAGTATCCACTTACTAGAAGAATAGCTACGCCTGAGTCCAGCAAGAATAGAAGTAGTTAAGAATCAAGCTGCTAAGTATGAGATAAATATCCATTTTCTTGAACCCTGGGATTTTGAAGGCATAGCATCAGAGGCCTAGGCATGGAAAAAGTTCATAAATGACCAGGAGGGCCCCTCTTCATAAAGTGTTCTATTAAATTTTGTTTTAAAATGTAATATATTGTATAAATTATAAGCACTTACTACAAGACAAAATTTTGGGATTGAAAGGTTGGGGAAGCCCAAAAGTCATTTGGGGCAACCCAAAGGTTTTTCTTTTTTATATAAATATAGGAGAGTTTATATGTAGTAGGGACTTCTTTCCCAAGCAATTTTTGAGAATATATTGTAAGAATAACTTCTTCCTTTTGCAATAAATAATTACAAGTTTTTGTTGGAGAAAGTTTGGTGGGATGTTTCAAATGCTTTGCTATGGATTAGTTGAATGTGAACTATTTTTTTTTCAGCTTATGTCCATTAATTGTGAGATCATTCTAACTCATTGCATTTATGTTTATGTTATAAATGTCTTATAGTTTATTCTGTGAAATTTCCACTATGAGTAATGAAGGTTGTCATAAACAATAAGCTATCTTGGTGTTCATATTTCTATTAATGTTCACGTGTTCTAGAATAAGTAACAACTATCTGTAATTTTTCTTAATACATGCACAAAAATACATTACTCATTGATAACTAATAATTTTTTTCTCCCTGGGGATAGGTTAGTTAGTTCTAGTCATTTTCTAGTTTTTTGTGATTTAGATGCGAGAGAGGTAAGACAAGAGGTAAGAACCTGCACATCACATTGTGACACTCCTCGTTATCTCTATCAATTTGCATTTTTCGGTAGGCATTTGCACATCATAACTTAAACACAAAAAACTAAAAATATATACGGTGGACCGGGCCGTAACTGGTAAAACCTTTTAATTTGTTACTTGACGTACGGTAGCCAGACCGTAAATCAGATGGATTCCCCATACCAAATAGTAATGGGCTAGTTGGAAATGTTTATTGGGGAGAATCCCTAACTGTTGTTACCTACAATTTTCCAAGCCTCAACACCTGGATTTGTATCTCCTCGTAGGCCATACGTGAACAAGGGTCATGTGTATATGAGGCAGCCTACTCCTGGCAAGACTGCAGCTGACCATGACCATGGAGCTACTGATACCATGGTAATGTATATCCTTCGATGATATTTGTTGGTTAAATTGAAATCCATTACATAAAATGTTTTTGTTAATGTTTGATTTGCATGTTTACTGCATCAAGAGCCAGAGTTTACTATTGAAAACCTCACAGGGATGGTTGATGTAGCAGTCAGCATTGCATCTCCAATGGCAATAAGTCACACAGAGGTACACATATTTCCACATGATCGTTACATAGTTTATTATTGTTGTCTAATGTTTATTCATGCATGTCTAACTATTTCAACATTTGGTGATTGTAGCCACCAATAGCAGGAGTTATTGATGCAGCAATCAACGTGGCATCTGCAATAACAACAAGCCACATAGAGGTACAACTCTTTGAACATGATCTAGACATAGATTGTTGTTGTTTTCTATTGTTTATTCATGCACATGTCTAACTGTTTCAACCCTTGGTGATTGTAGCCACCACTAGCAACAGCATTTACTATCCCCTCTGGTTCGACCATGGATGAAACCATCCTTGATGTTCAACCAACAACTCCATCTGCTAGACAAGGAATGCAATACCCTTTGTCACAGTCTCTCGTTGAGGTGAGATGTCCACATGAAATGTCCATGAACATGTTGATAATTGTTGAGTTAATTTGGATATGTTATTTTATTGATCTAATGTATCAGTACATAGTTAGTTGAATTTAACAATTGATATTTAATTTTCAGGATCCAGAGACGCACACTGGTCCTAGAGTTGTGCCTAAAGGATCAACATCAGGAAAGAACAAGAGGAAGCTTGAGTTTTGAGTGTCTTATGGGATGTATGTACATTTCTATACATGTACATGTGGCTCGGATAGTTTTGGATACATGTACTTCTGGAGACATGTACTTTTGTAGTTTTGGAGACATGTACTTTTGTACTTTTGGAGACATGTACATTGAAATTTCACTTATAAATGAATGATACATTTCACTTTGTATTTGTTCTTTGGTTTCCACATGTTCTTGTGTTAATCTATTGTGTTGATTTGTGTGGATTATCTATTACTTATGAATGCACTATGTCAAAAGAAAAAACTATTATATTTAAAGTTTTCAAAGAACTCAATACATGCACACTAATTGGATATCTTATTAGAAATTGTGATTTTGGATGATCATTACAAGTAAAGTCAAAGTTCTTGCTTGTGTAATTTAATAAAACTAAGTGCAATACAATGTATTTCAAGGTTTCAATGAATTCACTACATGCACACCAATTGGATATATCTAATTAAAAAATGTGATTTTGGATGATTAAATTACAAGTTAAGTCAATGTTCAAGTGTAATTTAATAAAACAAAGTGCAATACATGCTGCAAATTTCATCAACGACCAACAACATTATTCAACAAACCTCACGCACCCAATGTCTAATCACTCAACATTAAAGGAACTACAATAGAATCCAAAGACCGAGAACCAACTTCATGAATCAACATGATTTGAAGCACAAGTCCACCAGATTTGAAAATTCTGAGTTGGAAATTAGACTGATTCCGAATTGAGTTATGGAAATAAGATGAGATTAGGGTTTCCCTGGTAGGGTTATGGTCATGGGCCATGCATGTTAAATAGTAAACCCTAGTTAGGGTTATGGTTTTCCAAGTTTGGCCCTCGTTGGCATGAAATGCACTGTCCAAGTTTGGCCCTCATTGGCGTGAAATGAACTATCCCCTATAGAGTGAAACCCTAGTTTCAGAAACCACCGTATACGGAGGTCACCCAGGAAATGGACAAGAGGGAGATTCCCTACCCTAGCTAAAACCCCATGTCACGAATCCAACTGAATTAACGATGCATCGATCGGAAGCTCGAGCATCGATCTATGGTGAGTTGCATGTCATCTCCATATGTTGTTAAGGGACACTTGGTGGACTTGTGCCCGGTTCCCAAAAAAAGTCACAGAGCCATAATTTTGAATTTTTTCAACTCTTGCTAGTGTGTTTGGGCATGGGAAATATGGAAACACCAACTGCAACCCCACTGTCCATGGCTTTCCAATTTTTTCCCTTGTTGGCGTTAAATGCATTGTCCCCTACTTAGCGAAACAATAGTTTTAGAAACCACCATATACGAAGGTCACCGGGAAATGGACAATTAGGAGAGGGCCCCCCTAGCTAAAATCCCATGTCACAAATCTAACGGAATCAACAGTTTATCGATCGCAGGCCCGAGCATTGATCTATGGTGAGTTGCAGGTCACCTCCAAATATCGTTCAAGGACACTTGGTAGACTTGTACCCGGTGCACAATAAACGTCACGGAGCTGTAATTTTGAATTTTGTCAACTCCTGCTAGCATGTTTGGGCAAGGGAAATATGGCATCTCCAACCGCAACCTCACCATCCATGGATTTCCAATTTTTTCCCTCATTTGCATGAAATGCATTGTCCCCCACTCAGCGAAACCCTAGTTTCATAAACCATTGTATATGGAGGTCACCGCATAATGGATAGGTGAGAGAGGGCCCCCTAGCAAAAATCCTAGGTCATGATTCCAACAGAGTTGACAATTCATCGATCAAAGGCCTGAGCATTGATCTATGGAGAGTTGCAGGTCACCTCCAGATACTGTTCAGGGACACTTGGTGGACTTGTGCCTGGTGCACAAAAAATGTCAAGGAGCCACAATTTTGAATTATGTCAACTCCTGCTAATGTGTTTAAGCAAGGGAAATATGGCAATGCCAATCACAAACCCATCGTCCGTGGATTTCCAAGTTTGGCCCTTGTTGGCATGAAATGCATTGTCCCCTACTAAATGAAACCCTAGTTTCAAAAACCAACATATACTGAGGTCACCTGGAAATGGACAAGCAGGAGAGGGCCCTTATTATCTAGAATCCCATGTCACAAATCCAATGGAATCGATGGTTTTTTTATCGAAGGCCCGAGCATCGATCTATGGTGATTTTAATGTCACCTCTAGATACCATTCAGGGACAGTTGGTGGACTTGTGCCCGATGCGCAAAAAACATCACAAAGCCACAATTTTTAATTTCGTTAACTCCTAGCAGTGTGTTTGGAAAGGGGAAATATGGAAACACCAAACACATCCCCACCATCTATGGGTTTCCAAGTTTGGCCCTCATTGGCATGAAATGCATTGTCCCCTACTAAGAGAAACCCTAGTTTCAGAAACCACCATATACGGAGGTCATCGAGCAATGGACAAGAGTGAGAGGAACCCCTTAGCTAAAATCCCATGTCACAAATCCAACAGAATTGACAGTTCATCAATCCTAGGACTGGGCATCAATCTGTGGTGAGTTCCAGGTCACCTCTAGATATCGTTCAAAGACACTTGGTGGACTTGTGCCTGGTGCACAAAAAATGTCACGAAGTCTCAATTTTGAATTCTATCAACTCCTGCTAATGTGTTTGGGTAAGGGAAATATGAAAATTCCAACCGCATCCCCACCGTGCATGGATTTCCATGTTTGGCCCTCATTGGCATGAAATGCATTGTCCCCTACTAATCAAAACCCTAGTTTCAGAAACCACCATATACGGAGATCACCGAGCAATAGACAGGAAGGAGAGGGGCCCACCTAGTTAAAATCCCATGTCACGAATCCAACAAAATCGATGGTTCATCGATCAGAGGCTCGAGCATCGATTTATGGCGAGTTGCAAGTCACCTCCAGATACCGTTCAGGGACACTTGGTGGACTTGTGCTCAGGGCACAAAAAACGTCATGGAGCTGCAATTCTGAATTCTGTCAACTCTTAATAGTGTGTTTGGGCATGGGAAATATGGAAAATCCAATGGCATCCCCACCTTCCATGGTTTTCCAATTTTGGCCCTCATTGGAGTGAAATGCATTGTCCCCTACTGAGTGAAACCTAGCTTCAGAAACCACTATATACAGAGGTCACCAAAAAATGGATAGGAGGGAGAGGGGCCTTCCTAGCTAAAATCCCATGTTACAAATCCAACAGAATTGATGCTTCATCAATCGAAGGCCCAAGCATTGATCTATGGTGAGTTGTAGGTCACCTCTAGATACCATTTAGGGAAACTCGGTGGACTTGTGCCCAGTGTGTAAAAAACATCACGGAGCCACAATTTTGATTTCCATCAACTCCTACTAACATGTTTGGGAAGGGAAAATATGGAAACGCCAACTGCATCCCTACCATTCATGGCTTTCCAATTTTGGCCCTCGTTGGCATGAAATGCATTGTCCCCTACTGAGTAAAACCCTAGTTTCGGAAACCACCTTATATGAAGGTCACTGAGAAATGGACAGGTGAGAGAGACCCCCCCAAGCTAAAATCCCATGTCACAAATCCAAAGGAATTGACGGTTTGTCAATCGGAGGCTTGGGCATCGATCTATGGAAAGTTGTAAGTCACCTCTAGATACTATTCATGGAAACTTGGTGGACTTGTGCCCGGTGCACAAAAAATTTCATGGAGCCACAATTTTGAATTTTGTCAACTCCTGCTAGCATGTTTAGGCAGGGAAAATATGGAAATTCCAACCGCAACCCCACCGTCCATGGATTTCCAAGTTTTGCAGTCGTTGGAATGAAATGTTTGGTGTCTAATGTAAATGTAAAATTAAGTTATGTGGTCCCACATGTTAATGAAGACCCACTTGTAAAGTTTTAGTCATGTATAAATAATCTATTCGTGTTCTTCATTTGTAAGACACTTCATGTCTTGTATTTTTCCTCTTCGAATTGCATGGTTAGGAGAAGGAAACTCTTATTTTAGGGTTTCCTTGTGTTAGGGTTTGTTCAAGGTTTCATTGTACTTGTTTTCTAAACATAATTTTTCTAATAAAGGTTGCTAGGTTTTCTTCCCCGTGAGGGTTTCCTGGGATAAAATAAGTGTCTCTTATGCATTGTTATTCTTAACTAGATCCTACATGTAAATTATTTATGTAAATGTTTTATGGCTACCTTTATGCATTGAACTAATGGTTATAATAAAAAAAACTATTAGATTTTTATCATTCAAGCTAGAACTATATTAGGATGTTTAACTGAGAGAATAACATGCACAAAAATAAACACAAGAGACAAGAGACACAAAGAATTTTCCTCGGGGAAACCATAAAGGAGAAAACCCTGCAACTTCCTCGGAGATAGAATCAACACCAAAAGTAAAACCCAAAAACATAAATATGATATCCTGACAACAGTAGTCTCTCTCTTTGATCCTAGATTCTTCTCTCTCACTCATGTGCCCTAGTGAGTGAGTGTGTATGTGATAAATAGAGAGGCTCACTCTCTATTTTTATTCTTTCTTTCACTTAATGTCCACTTTAACATGTCGGCCCCACTTAATAATTACTTACTAGGAGCGACATCTCTAGGAGAGTCTAATAACCCTAGTGCCCCACAATTGTGGGGACTTTAACCCTTGATCAATAGGAGGGTTACCCACAATGACTTTACATGAATTTTTTACATTATTGAATCTCCTAATAGGAACAACGGGGCATGACATGACTCAAATACATTACAGACACTTCCCAGAATAAACATCGGGGTACAATACATAAGATATGCAAGTGAATACATTCTGAAGTTATAAATACATCAACACTCCCTGTTAACTAGGAAGGTATTCTCTCGACAAAATTTATCAGCACAAGTATTCTTCTGTGTATCATCTGGATCATCATTGAGTTCTCATCATCTTCATCCTCAAGTCATCTTCATCTGGATCTGGATCATCACTTGATATAGATCATCATCACTGGATCTAGACCATCACTCGATATGGATCATCATCACTGGATCTAGATCATCACTCGATATGGATCATCACTGCTGGATCATCATCACTAGATCTGGATCATCACTCAATCTAGATCATCACTGCTAGATCATCATCACTGGATCTAGATCATCACGGGTGTTATCTCTTGATTCTTCTCATCATAAGAAGTTCTACAGAGCCAACCCTTTTTCATGTGGGTTGTAGGTCTAGCCTCCCTGTAGGTCTTCTTCAGTGCTTATATCTAACCCTAAGTCAGAATGGCCTGCCCAACACTTACATCTGACCTCATCTCATCAAAAAGGCACACCCAGCACTCACATCTGACCATGAGAGGAACACATCCACCATCATGTTAGAATGGCCCAGCCCTTACATCTGAACATGGGAGGGCACATCTTGCCCCCATATCAGAATGGCATAGCCCTTACATCTGACCATGGAAGGAACCAATCCTTTCACCATGTCAGAATTGCTCTCAGTCCCAAACTGAGGGTTCCTAGTAACTAACCAGGTGCCTCCATTCTCCTAGAGAATGGCATCAACCCTTATAACTGATCAAGTGGGAACAAATCCCTCAATCACATCAGAATGGCCCTGCACTTCTATCTGATCATGTGATATTACATCCCATGGTCATATCAGAATGGCCCTCAGTCCCAGGCCAAGTATTCCTGGTAACTGACCGGGTACCTCCATTCAAAGGATGGAAATCAATGCGTACATCTGATCATGTGGGAATACATCCCACAATCACCTCATAATGGCTTAGCACTCACATCTGACATGGAAGGAGCCAATCCTCCCACCATGACGGAATGGCTCAGCCCTCACATCTGACCATGGAAGGAACCAATCCTCTCACCATGTCAGAATGGCTCACAAACTCATCACTTCCCCTTGGAGGGAACCTCGATTTGGAGAACACCAAGTTTCTCTCTGAAGTACTCAAACTTCACTCTGGCCAATGGCTTAGTCAACACATTAGCTATCTATTCATCTGTCGTGACATACTGGAGATTCACTGCTCCTGTCCGCACCACATCCCTGATATAGTGATATTTGATCTCGATATGTTTCGAATTTTCATGGAACATCAGTGTTTCCAACAACTTCACACAACTCTGGTTATCGCAATATATAAAAGTAGCATCTAACTAGAGATGAAATAAATCAGAGAGTAGATTCCTTATCCAAACTGCCTCACAACTAGTTGAACAAGCTACGACATACTTTGCTTTAGCTTTACTCAGTGCCACGCAAGACTGTTTCCTGCTAAACCAAGAGATCACACCTGATCCCATACTGAAGCAACACCCTGAAGTGCTCTTCCTATCGATGGAACTTCCTGCCCAATCTGAATCAACATAACCTTCCAGGTTAATCTTTTGATTCACCTCATACTTGAGCCCATAATCAACTGTACCCTTTAGGTACCTCAGAATATGCTTTGCAGCAATCAAGTGAACATGTCTCAGATCTGTCAAGAACTGGCTCAAGGTGTTCATAGTAAAGCAAATATCAGGTCTTGTGTTCGTCAGGTACATCAAGGACCCAATAATCTCACGATACATCAAGGCATCAACCGCTTCTGATGAAGCATCACTCAATAAGTTCAGGTTTGATGACATAGGTGTGGTCATGGCCTTGCAGTCCATCAACCTGAACCTCTTTAGGATTTCTACTGCATTTACTCCCTCTAAAGTGAAGCATCATTCTCCCTCTGTTTTTCGCAGTCTATGCACTGAAACATTCTTTACTGGAGTGACAAGTAGCTTCCTCTGCTACTAATATTCTATGTATCCATCTAGGGTCACTAGATACCAAGATCCTCTATCTTTGAATCTTTTCAAAATTTCTTCTTGCACCCAACTATGAGCTTGTCATCCTCTATAGGCTTTCATCTTCAACCTTGTAGCAAAGGTTAAGATCTTCATCAAGCTCATCCTGTATGTTTTATCCTGGCATGGGTGTCTTTTGAGCTCGTACAAGGCCTTCTTTCATTTGCACACATGATTCTACCTGTCATGTGTCTCAACTCCCACTGGTTGAAAATGTCTCTTCTTATTCTCTGCCTTCTTTTCATGAGAAGCCCTGTGCTACAAATATTGGATTGTATCCCACGATGTTTCCATCTACTACATGATGGAACTATGAACTTTCCTTCACGTATCGATACTGCATCTTAGACATCATTCTTCCTGAATTGTTATTCCCTTTATTCTTGGTTACTTCTTCATAGCTGGAAGGTTCTGCATCAATGATGTCACTGCATTCATCATATTATTCTTCATCTTGAACTGTCGTCACTTGTTGTTCGGAACAAGTCTCATCCTTCTTTGCTTGTAGGTGATTTTACGTGATCTTTCCTACAAGTCTAATGCATTAGTTGTATGTTAGAAACATTTCATAAGGCATATTCATAATGTCAAATTCTTATGCATAAATATATGATCATGCAACTGTTTTAGCCAATACAACATTCATCCATATCTCACGAAACTTTCTAGATGCCTTCCATTTCTACAAGGACAACATTGAGATTGTGCACTAATCCAATATGTCAGCAAAGAGGTTTCATTCTAGATAAGTAGCTATGGATATTTTTATAGCACCATGAGCTACTTACCCATCACATGCGTATTAGTAGTATACTGTCATTAATGCAAACATTCCATCATGCATAATACATCAACTGAATATAAACAAATGCATAACAAAACAATATCATGAAATGACAATTGAATACTTATCTTTATTTGTTTCGTGGGTAGACTCCTTCTTGAGCCTTCAGCTTCATCATCTTCTTCATTCATAAGAGCATCGTTTCTTATCCAAATGCTAAGATGGATAAGAGGTTCTTCAAGAGTTGAGTTCTTCATATTCCCAATAGCTTGAGGGATCTTCTTTGGATCATGAGAGCTTGATCTTCAGTTTCTCCCATCTTCTCTTTTCTTATTATGAGTCAAGATTATTTTCTTGTGTGCACTCTTCCCAGAATCTACTGAAGGTAATCCCTTCCTTTCGGCACACATTCCTTGAATGAATGAATCCCATGATCCTAGGAGGACATTCATGGTGGTTATCACCACTTCTACATTCTCCACTTCTTCTTCTACTACTACAAGTTTTTCTTTGATTTGAGAGATCCTCATAAAGTATGACTATATGGTCTCTGCATTCTAGATCTTCACATTCTTCAACTATTTTCTCAAAGTAATATTCTGATTTATGTTCTTATCTTCAAATAGCTTGGTCAAGGAATCAAACATCTCTTTCAGTGTCTTTAGGGAGGGCACTTGTGGTATAAGGTGATCTGTGATTGAATCAGCAATGATCTTCTTGGCCTTGACCAAGTTCTTCTAGTGTAAGGATTTTAGCCTCACCTCCCTCTGGAACCGGAGCCTCTCTACTCATGTAGGTGTCCAATTCATTTTCTTCAGAGAGATCATATACTTCCATGCTTGGAAGTTGTCAACTTCACCAATCTTATCATCAAGATGATGTGATAGATCACTTTGAAACGAGAACCTCAAATGAAAATAGCAAAAGACTAGATCTTACCAATTTGAGGTGTCCATCCTGGTTCCGGAGCTGGCTGATCTAGGGTTTGTCAGAGAAACCCTAATTTTGAAAAATTGGAATATTTTAGATCTTATTGGATAGAGAGATAGAACTATTCAAGGTTAGCTATCCAATGTACTCCATTTCTGAAAACAGTGGAGGGAAGCTCTCGAAATAGGAAGCCCTAGTTTTCCAATTTCTTCTGCAAAAATGCCTGATACTGTTTCTATGGTATCTCTAAAATTAATACTCCTCTATGTCTAAAACATCACATTGAGGTATCCTCTCCTGTCCCTATTCCAACACCATAGGTTTTATTATAATTGGTTTCACCAATTGGGACTTATGATCGTGTTCCCAAGGTGACCTGTTTCAAGACTATTCAGCATAGAGAAGTTGTACGGACTACCACATGTCACTATTTCATCTTCAGGATATAAAACTTATTCCATAGAACATAAACTCCATTCCCTTTCTGGAGCATCTTCAGAAATTTCATTTGGACCTTTGTAGCCTGAGATATAAAAATTATCCCCAGGTGTCCTATTTAGGGATGAATCCTGGAAGAGGATGGAACCCTAACTTGGAGGGATCATATCTTCTAGAATATAGCGAATATAAGGATGAACTTTGGAGCAAGTGTAAATAAATATTTTATCTTCGGCCTTTGAATGTTTCAGCTCCTGATCCTTCTCCAATCCCAAGATATAGAAAATGTACCAAAACTTATTAGTTTTAGTATTTTAGGGTTTTTCCAGCCCAGGGTCAAACTAGGGTTTGACTTTCTCAAAGTTATACCCAACAAAAATATTGACCCAGGTCTCTAAAATTCAATTTTGATGAGGAGAGAAATCCTATTCTAGGCTCACTCAAAAATTCCTCTTCTGTAAGAAGCCCTAATTTCCCGCACCAAAAACTGAAAATGCTTGGAATCAAATTCCGCTTCGATAGAAAGATGTGCCATTCAATGGAGAGTTAGCCTAGCATAATATTGCTGATGGATTGTGGAGAGAGACCCAAAAAGTAAGAATCCCTAGATTTTGCAGCTGTACAATGTCTTCTTGTTAGGTTAGCTCTGATACCATGTTAGATTTTTATCATTCAAGCTAGCATTATATTAGGATCTTTAACTAAGCGAATAACATGCACATCAATAAACACAAGAGACAAGAGACAAAAATAATTTTCCTTGGGAAACCACAAAGCAAAAAACCCCTCAACTTCCTCAGAGGTAGAATCAGCACCAAAAGTAAAACCTGAAAACATAAAGATGATCTCCTGACAGCAGCAATCTCTCTCTCTGATCCCATCTTCTTCTCTCTCACTCATGCGCACCAATGAGTGAGTGTGTATGTGATAAATAGAGAAGATCACTCTCTATTTATATTCTTTCATTCACTTAATGTCCACTTTAACATGTCAGCCCCACTTAACAATTACTTACTAGGGCCGACATCTCTAGGAGACTCTAATAACCCTAGTGCCCCACAACTGTGGGGACTTTAACCCTTGATCAATAGGAGGGTTACCCACAATGACTTTACATGACTTGTTTACATTATTGAATATCCCGATAGGAACATCGGGGCATGACATGACTCAAATACGTTATAAACACTTCCCGAAATAAACATCGGGGTACAATACATAAGATATACATGTGAATACATTCTAAATTTACAAATACATCAACAAATTTAACATGGTATAGGAGGTGAGCTGTCAAGAAGGAAATTATACAAGCCTTAAAATAGAGAGTGATCATTGCGGCATATTGTTTCCATCATCCTAGTTTTATATCTCAGCTGAAAATATTGACAATATTACCTACTTGAAAAATTAGGGTTTTAGTGTTGTAAGAGAGTCTACAAAGAACTTTCACGGGTATGACCTAAAAAAATACATGTAAGTATTCTAATGTTATGTTTATCATGTGAATAAGATCTTGACATGTTTACATGATTGATATTTTCATGATCATATGATTGATATTGACATGATCATCTTATTGATATTTACATGATCATTCATAATCTTAGGGTTTATTGATCATGTGTAAAATTTGGCATGCTCATTAACTTGACATACAAGAGAACTTTTGGCATATTTATAAACAACATAAACGAAAATTTCGCATATCAAGAACACAAAATTGACATATTCATAAGCAAAATACATGAGAAAATTAAAATTATGTAACATACCTCATCATGCTATATCCCACCTATTATCACACAACCAAGCCCTACGGATCATCTCTTATAATGATGGTCTCCATTAGTCTCTCGTGCTCTGTATCCGGTAAGAAGTAGCATACATTTGATGAATTTTGGCTAGGCATTGTTCATACCTCAAGGTTTGTACCAATGATTAAGTTGGTAAAGTGATACACACTTGCACCTGGTTTGTAATCCCTGTAAATATATCCACCCTTCTTTCTCGCATTGTTTCCATGTGTAAGGTATCACCTTTAACAACCATCGACTCAATTGGGAAGTGGTTTTTTTCATTGTCAGTCATGGACATAATGAGGGTTTGTTTTCCCTCTATACAACGTTCTAGCCAGTAATTACCACCCCATTCACTATATTTTGAGGAAACCACTGCATATATGTGCCCTGCATAATATTATGTAGGTATATGATCAAAATATTTTTCATGTCATACAATTCCATTGATGTGAGTTTGAAGACTACATAAATGAACAAAAAAATGTTAAGGAAATGCATCATACCAGGTTGTACAAGGTCTAAGACATGATCAAAATCTATAGAAATAGATGATTGGCCTTCTTCCAACGAATTTAACTCAACAATTTCACGCTAATCAAGTGGAATTGATATGCGATCCCATCCATCAATCCAATCCAATGATTCACACCCATCCCAGTCACCATCACAACAAGGCAGGAAAAAACAAGCAAGTTTTTTGGTCCAAATTTCAAATACTGGGTTATCAGAGCTTCGAACTAAATGAAAGACATGAGTCATAGGAAAAGTCTTGCATTCCCATGCATGTGAACGATCTATGTCTACCACCTCCCAAAAAATATCTCCACATGTCTCTTTCTTGTAGATTCTACTGGCATAGTTGATTCCTCTCCCATTACTGACATGCACCACCTGACTATAGGTTGAGCATTTCGAATAGTAGATACTATAGATAATTTCAATTCCTCTCTTCATAGATATTTTTTAACACATGCTCTGGCTCTATCATGCTCTCCTTTACCATGCCCAGTCTCAAAATAGTTCCACATATGTGGAACTTTGTATTTTTTATGCAATGAACACAACCATTGAAATATGCGTGCATTTTTTAACTGGCCAGCACATCCATCAGACTAAATCCAGTGTTGATCCATCTGTATGTTCTTGCCCTTCAAGTGATCATAGAACATGATGAAGCAATGGCATACATAGTGGAAGTCATGGCACCAATCATCACTTATGTAGAAGTGATATTCCTTCATAATTTCTCTTTCCTCTTCATTGCTATTTGGGCCATGCCTATATGTGATATGCACCATCAAGAAAACCTACTCAGAGTGATAATACTAACTTTGGATCTCATTTTGAGGTTGCAGAGTGTATTTCTCAGCAAAATCAACAACTGAAAGTATAGTACCATGGGGAAATGTATCTCTACATATTCTAAACTTCTCATCTTGCCATCGTGCCAAGTGGACATGCTGAACATATTGATGTGTTTTTTCAATAAATTCCTTGACGAAGTCACTAAATTGTACATGTTGACACAAAATGATCTCAATGTCATTTTTTTTTGTAAGTAAGGAATGAAATGTAACTATTCAAACATAAATTTATAGATAAATGCATACCTGAGATGTCACCAATTGTATTTTTTTGCTTTCTTTCCATGGGACTATTTCATAGCTGATATATTTGAAACTTTTCATGTCTATAACCATATTCCCAAATTCACTGTCTCCACTCTCATGCATACATTGTCTCAATAATGCCATTCCAACATAGTTGGAGCAAGATCCATCCAAACAATATTTTGCATAGTATGTTTGCCCCTTAGGCCTATTGCACATGATGCTATGAATCAATTCTTTTGATGAAGTCGGTGGTATTGTCAGGTAGCAATCCTGCACATGGTTAGTATGCAACATGTGACAAATGTACAAAAACATTTCATAATAATATTCATATTCTACATGTTATCTACAACAACAAGTGCTATGAAGAGTATTTATTCTAACATACCAGGGATTACATTTCTCAAAATATATTTTCCCCAAATTCAATTGTCTATGTTCATTCCTAAATTTCTCATATAGTTCTGTCTGTGTTATATCAAGAAGATGCTTAACATGTGGTTCACGATCCTTTGAACCCCTTCTCAATTTTAGTACATCCTTCTGGTTTGAAGAAGGCATTGTGTTATCATGTAAAAAACTATGCACTAGTACCATTACTGCATCAACTAGCTTCATGTCATGACATGGCAACCGACCAATAAAGGCCCAAAAATATGTCTGATCGGTTGTGTCAAGATGTTCTCTTCTAATAGAATACATACAGAGGGTTTTTACATTCAAATTAACTAGTTTGGATTTAGGCTTGAGAAAACGAAGGACCCTGGTGTTCTTATTTACAATTGCTGGTGACCACACATAACGATCCACATTGTTGTCCTTTAAACATGTGGTCTTACCAATTTTACCAAAGGCATCTACTAAGATTTTAACTATATGAGAACTTGGTCTAGATTTATTTATCATCTTTATCCCTAACGATTTCCTAACAATATTCATGCCCCTAGATTTTAACAATGATAAAAATAATCTACATTTATCTCCATCACATTTAGAAACAAAATATTTATTTAGTATCTGTTGAGTTTGATAAGCAATACTATGTTTAGATAGCATACCTTCAATGGAATTGAGGAGTCTTTCATCAACTTGTATATGCATCAGATTTCTTTGACGTGTTCTTTCTAATGGAGGTAAGGGGCTTGGAATTCTATCATCTAGCGCATCAACAATATGCTCTGGTGTTTTAGTAGTAGCTATTAATCTACCACAGTAATCTAGGGACTAAAACACAGTCTCATTAGCAATTTCAGACAATTAAGCATGAAAATGGCATAATGGTGTTGCAATTGGAGAACTAGCTCTGTATAATCAATAAAGAATGAGTAATGCAATACAATGATCATGCGAGGTGCGTGAATGCCAAAACAATTCGAATTACCAAGGAGGTCATTCGAATTGAATGAATGGGTGTAGCTTAACTGACTATAAGCCATAGTAAACACACTTAGTTAACCAACTGATCAATTCCTCATTGACTCAACTAAGTCCTAACTAAAGTCGGAGTGCAATGGATGACTGATTCTAACTAAAAGTAACTCATACACATGTCACTCCATGCCAACCAACAAGTGGTAGCACATAATTAACTTCAATGAACCCCGATGAGGTTAACTGAAGTCAAACTAATCATCAGAGGTGGTTGGAGGCTCCCTAGTTGACTCCAGTTCATAAATATTAATAAAATTAATCAATATAATGAGTGGAGGTGCCTTCACCACTTAGTTTAACTGATTGTAACAATCATCTAGCAATTAGGTGCATTTATGACACTCATATCACCCCCGGAGTGCTCCTTGTTTGAAGGAGGAATCCTAGTTAGCCTCCACGAATGAAGGAGAAGGCTTAGTTGGCCTCCTTGACTAGAGGTAGGCGTGGGTGTGCTCATGATGATGTCATAGAGTTCTCATCTGATGCCGATTAAGTCAATAAAACTTAGGATAGTGGTTTAACAAGGCCAAATTGACAAAATTTAGTGTGCATGGTGGGTAAATGTCTCCAACACCCCCCCTTAAGAAATACTCAGGAGAAGTAGAAACATAAAGTGCATGAAATGCTAGGTCCCCGTCAAAAAAGGCCATAGGTCACCCTATACAATAATGTAACTCAAACAATGCTGAAAAATAAATCTAAGTGTGGAAAAGAGGGAAAACCCAGTGGGAAAAACCCCCCTCAAGATGAACACTGAAAGTAGTCTGATCACCCTAATGAACTCACACCCAACAATGAATGGAGGTAAGTGAACTTCTTTTCTGAAAATATCTTGGTGAATATGTATGCAATCTTCTCATCAGTAGGGCAGTATTGTAGAATGATGGTCCTATCATTCACTAATTCCTGATATAGTGCATGTGTATCTCTACATGCTTGGTCCTCTAACTGTTAACTGGATTTGTGGATATCTTAATAGAACTTTGATTGTCACAAAATATGATAGTGGACAAAATACTACCAATATCAAACTCTAAAATAATTCCTTGCAACCAAATAGCTTGGATGCAAGCATTCACCGCTCCTTGGTACTCAGCCTCTGCTGAAGACAATGCTATGGCGGCCTAGTCTTTGCTAGACCAGCAAATGGGGCGACCACCAAACATGAATACATATCTATAAATATACTTCCAATCAATAGAATCACCCACCCAATCAAAATCTGTGTAACCAACCAGCTCTAGCTCAGAGTCTGCAGCATAGTGAATGTCGTAGGTCCTGGTTCCCTGAATATACTGGAGGATCCTCTTGGATGCCTTCCAATGAATATCATGAGGCTTCTGCATGTATCTTGATAGATAATTCATGTCATAGCATATATCAGGCCAAGAATGATTCAAGTAGAGCAAGCTACCTATCAGTTGCCAATAAATAGTGCAGTCCATGGGAGGTGTGATTTTTCCTTCTTCAAGGTTGATCCCTAAAAGGAAAAGGAATGGAGAAGCCTTACATTCATCCATGTTAAACTTTACTAATAGGTATGATATGTATTTTTACTAAGTGACCATTATCGCATCAAAATTTTGCTCAATTTTGAGCCCCAGAAATTGCTTCAAGAGCCCCAAATTGCTCATTTCAAATGCATTGTGGAGAGCAGTTTTGATGACTGAAATAGAAGTAACTGTGCTACCTGTAATCAGTAAGTCATAAAAATATAAAAAAATAATAATCAAATGACCTCATAATTCTATATATACACATTTGGATCTGATTTACATCTTTGGAAGTTTTGCGAGAGAAGGAAGGAATCCATCTTGGAATACCAATCTCTTGGGGCTTGTTTTAACCCGTATAGTGACTTCTTTAGTTTGCAAACCAAAGATGGATCAGAAATGTATCCCTCAAGATGATTCATGTATATCTCCTCATGAATATATCCATGTAAAAATTTATACTTAACATCCATATGATTCACTTCCCACTGCTTAGATGCATAAATTGCCAAAACTAGGCGAATGGAGTCCATTTTTGCAACCAGTGCAAAAATCTCATGGTAGTCCACAAATTGGACCTGGGAGAAAACTTTTGCTACCAACATTGACTTATATTTTTAGGTGTTTCCATAAGCATCAACCTTAGCCCGGAACACCCACTTGCATTGAACCAATTTCCTCCCCGGAGGAAGAGAAACTAGCTCCCAAGTAGTGCTTTTCTAAAGAGAATTCATCTCTTCATCCATGGAAACTTGCCATCTCGGACCCTTCTGAGCATGGTAGTAAGACTTAGGGTATAAACTTATCATTAAATAACAATATTTGGACAGCAAATAATTAGGACAATACCTGCTCTTTGGAAATCAGACTGGGTTCTCCTTGGATCATCTAGATTACCAATGTTATCACCTACGGAGGAGTGTGTCTGTTGGGCCCAGGTTGGGAGATGATTTTCTACTTTAGGTTTTGATTCAGAATCTAATGTTTTCTATTCAATAATATCAGAAATCAAAGGGTCCAAATTAGGGTCATCACCCCTAATTACATCATCCAAATATTCAGTAGAATAGGAAGGAAATTAAGCAGTTTTCTCCTTCACTAGTTCTACCCCCTGAAGAGGCTCTCGAACATGACCATTAGAGGAAATTTCAACTCAAAATGGGCCTCCTAAAAAAAATTAATAAAATAATAGTTAAAATAATAAAATAATATTTATTAATTTTGGAGGAAAAAAAGAAAAAAATTACTTTTTTGTTTGTATTTTCGACATATCTCCCTGTGTTTTTACTCAAATTTCGATCGGGAGAGATTCTTGGATGCTGAATTAAATTCCGCATCCAACGAGTACCCACTCAGCATACTTTTGACAGACCCCTCTACCCAAAAACAAGAAATACCTGAAAAAAAGTGATGATGACATCATCATCACGTTTTTTCAGGTATTTTTTTTTGGGGGGGTAGAGGGGTTCATCAAAAGTATGCCAAGTGGGTACTCGTTGGATGCGGAATTTAATTTTGCATCCAACGACCTCTCCTGATCGAAATTTGAGTAAAAACATGGGGAGATATGTCAAAAATACAAACAAAAAAAGTAGTTTTTTTTATGATACATATCCCCAAATTTATATTAAAAAGGTATTTAAGACCTATATGGTATTTCAAATTTAAAGCAATTTCATTGGCTAACACATGATGACATGGAATTTGATTTAAAGTTAAAAGGCCCATTTTGAGTTGAAATTTCCTCTAATGACACTTCTTTCAATGATGATCTATTTTGTTTTGATATCTAGCAGCTTGAAACCTTTAGATTCATCAGGATATCCGATAAACAAACATTCGATGCTTTGCGGTTGAAAATCCCTCCTTTTATCAAGCGGAATTTGGGCCCATGTAGTGGACCCAAACACCCTCAGATTCAACACATCCAGCTTGTGTCTAAAATATGCTTCAAAAGGGGTCTTCCCTTTGATGAATAAGTGTCACAATCATTCTAAATATATGCTGCAGCATACATGGATTCTTCCCACAAATTTCCAGCCAACTTCTTTGATTCCAGTGTACATGTGGTCATCTCCTTGAGAGACTAATTCTTCCTCTCCGCTACACCATTTTGTTGGGGAGTGTAGGGGACTGAATGTTGGATCTGAATACCAATTTTGGAACACAGATGTAGTAAACAATTACTGATATAATCCCCACCATTATTAGATCTTGGAATCTTGATCCTTTTTACAGATGAATTCTCAATCAAGGCCTTCAATTCAGTGAATTTTTCCAAGACCTTCGACTTATTTTTGATAAAAAAGACCCATGTGTATCTGGAAAAGCCATCAATGAAATTTAGAACATAGCTTTATCCATTCATGGATGTGATAGGCATGGGACTGCTAATATCATAATGTATCATTCCCAAGATGCATAATGCTCTACTTGCCTTCCCCTGATCAAACTTATGCTCAAGGTGCTTTCCAACAACACAGCCCTTGCAAATTCTGGTGGTTGCTTTGATGAATGGGAGACCTTCAACCATATAATTCTTCTGTAATTGCTACAAGTATTTAAAGTTTAGGTGGCTGAACTTCTCATTCCACACTCTACTAACTTTATTTCCATGAGTCAACAATGCGGTGGGCTTTGAATCCACCACAAAATGGGAGAACTCGTAGGATTTTGCATGATGGTTTGCAAGGCATTTTGCTACAATTTTTCTGGATGCAAGTTCTATGATCTCTACATCATCCAGGCTAAATGAGACTCTCTTGGGCATTCCCATATGTGTCATTTGATAAACACTTAAGAGGTTTGATGCAAGAGATGGTATATACAGAACATTGGAAAAATAACCATGCTTAAGATCTATAGTACCTTATTCTTCATATATGATTGTGGAGTCATCTCTCATGTGGATGGGAATGGATTTTCTAGCCTCTAAATATGAAAAAGAGTCTCTTTCAGCCATCATGTGATTCGAAGCTCCAGAATCTATCAAGAGAGGTTTGTTCTTCGAAGTGCTTGCCATGAGAGCATGACCTCTTTCATGTTGTGGTTCCTGATCTTCCTGATCTCTCCTCCAAAACATTTATGGAATATTGATGTGATTTTTCTCAAGAAGGGAAGTAGCTTCATCAATTTTTTTTTCATGCAGGCATGTTCAGGGTGGAAGCACTTCACGCAATATGAACACTTGGATTTTTTCTTCCCATGATGTCCTTTGCTTTTGTTCTTCTTTGATCCAGAAGGCTCTTCATGCTGTTGGTTTTCAACTTTAGGCTTAGGAGCTTCAAATCTTGTTTTTGGGTTCTTATGTTGCTTTCCTTTACCCTTCATATATTTGGGCCCTGAGACATAGAGGACTTGATCATGGGAGGATCTGATGATCCCCATATGGACAAGCTTATCATGTTCACTTGTTACGGACTCAATGAAGGCATTGAGTGAAGGCATCTTCCATCCATGGGGTTGTGATCTTCCCTGCATAGAATGTAGAGAAAAACACCGAATAATAATATCCAAGTTTGGAGAGAATGGCAAGGATGAGCTGATCATCCTCCTTCGCCACCTTACACTACTTCAACAGTAAGACAATCTTCTTGAACTTTGTGAAAAAATCATTTAAGGTCTCGAAATTGGAAGTTTGGAGAGACATCAACTCGTTTTCAAGCTGGTATACTCTCAAATCATCCTATTTTCCATACAGGGTTTCCAATTTGTCCCAAATTTTCCTTGGAGTCTTCAATCCCGAGAGATGGAAAATAAGATCTCGGGAAACAGAGAGGTACAAGAATCTGAATGCTTCATATTTCTTATTCAAGAATATGGCTTTGTTTGTCACATAAGTAGGTTCTTCTTTAGTGTCCATAGTGACTCAATAGAGTCCTCTGGCACGTAGCTAGATCTCCATATCTCATTTCCATGGATGGAAATTGAACAGAGTTAAGAGTTCGACAGAAGAAGCCATTTCAAACTGCTGGAGTGAATGTTTTCACCTGTTAAAACCTGCAAATCACAACAAAAGGGGCACCGTAAGGTCAAAAATCCTACACATTTTAGGCTTTCATCACACCTAGCATAGTTGATCAAGCAATCTTGATCAACAATTCCTTAACTTGGGGTATTAAGTGGTAATCCTTGGCTGCTGGTGCAGTGCTGGATTTTTGAGCTTTTGCTCAATTTTTCATGCAATATCTGTCAAAAACAATGTTTTTGAGAGATATGAGCTTCGTCTTGCCATAAGCTCTAATACCATATTAATATCTCACATTAATATAGGGACCACTAGTGGAAAATGAGAGATTAGTGACAAAAAAAATGACCAAAATCTGCATATCAATGACCACTTTTGGTTTGGCGATCGCTGGTGGCTAATTTGCGGTCTTTTATTACATGACCAAAATTGGTCATTTTTATTTTGGTCATTTATAGCTTGTCGGTTGGTCATTAATTTGGTCATATATTTGAATCAATGACCAAATATATGACCACATTTGTGACCAAATTAATGATCACATGACAAGCTAGAATATGACCAAATTTGGTCACGTAATAAAAGACCATAAATTAGCCACCAAAACTGATTTTTGGTCATTGATATGTGAATTTTGGTCATTTTTCCGGTCATTTGTATTTCATTGTTTGGTCGTTTATCTCTCAATTATTGGTCATTTTATTTGCAAATTTTGGTCATTAATCTCATTTATTGGTCACTAATTTAGTCATTTTTAGTCGCTTTATGTATGGTCATTATATTTTAGTAGTTTGAATGGTGTCCATTATTAATCAATATAATTTTTTAATATGATATTATGTTTAAATTAAAAAAAAAGAATCATACATTTATTCTCATCTAATACACATGCGAATTATGCAGTCACATTATAATTAATTACAACACTTGTAAATAAAATCTAATACACATGTAAATCATGTAATGTCATATTAATTAGTTTTCAGAGGAAAAAATACCAGCCTTTGTTATTCAAAAGAATCAAAAGACATCATTTACATACCATCAAATGTCTGAGCATAATCAGCAATCAGAGCATCACAAAATAACAAATGTAATCATGCGAACTGCTGCATCCATATAGAAGGAACTAAAGTCTGATCATAGCATACTTTTCTCATCATCCCTGTTATAACTGGTCAGATAATACTGAGAGTATCGGAGGTGATCAACAATCATATAATCCGGAGCAAGACTTGCTAGCAAAGTGGACTCAACCAAGACAGGAACAATAAAATGCATACACTACTTCATGTATGCATCATCATCATCAACAGCAGTTTGTGTAGCAAAAGGATCCGTGGTTCCTTCACTGACTGTAGTAGTAGCTGCTCGATCTGTGAACCGGAATTCTGACCCAAAACCTTGAGACTGCTGTAAAGTTTGAGCAAATGCTTGATATTTATGTATATCTGCATCACTAACACTCCTTCGAGCATATTTCATTGATTCCTCAAAATGAGCTGCCTTTATTTCTACAACTTCAGTTTCATCCTCATCCATGGCTTCAGGGTTTTCTTTTCTTTTCTTTTCTTTTTCAATGTCCTACATATGACAGAAGAGCAAAATTCATTCAAATATTCCAAGGCACTGATAATTAAAGCAAAGATTTTGCATTTTCTTGCTTTCCAAAAGTACCCTAAGGAAAAATATTAATGTACAAAATTGATCATCATATATTGGAACATGAATTGCTCAACATCTTCCAAGCAGGAAGGTCTACTGATGTTAAGACGTGCTTACAATTTCAATGTGCTCTCTAATAGCATACTTGCAAGCACGCTGACAAATTTCAGTAATATCAACTCCACTAAATCCTTGTGTGTATTGAGAAAGAGTTGCCATTTCAACATCCTTTGCAATAGGTGACTTCCGCAAACATGCTTTAAATATTTGAAAGCGGGAAGCTTCATCAGGTAAAGGTATGTATATTAACTGATCAAGGCGACCGGGTTGTAATAAAGCCGAATCAATAATGTCAGGTCGATTTGTAGCCCCACTAATGAAAACAGTTTTCTTGGCAGTCATGCCATCCATCTCAGTTAGCAACTGATTCAAAACTCTATCTGCCGCACCCCCAGCATCTCCCCCACTATTACCACGCTGCACAGCTCAACACGCTAAAAGTCAAGCCGATAACCAAATTGACTAAAACTTCAGCTCGACAAGCTCATTTATTTCTAGAACCTTGGCATATCTTATTATGGAGACTATAAACAAGTATGAAGAGCCACATACAAAATAACATAATATACAGACTGTGGTTACAATAGTATAGAAATAATACTTGCCTGGGTAGCAATTGAATCAAGCTCATCAAAGAAAAGGACACAAGGTGCTGACTGCCTGGCCTTATAAAAAATATCACGTACATTAGCTTCACTTTCTCCAAACCACATTGTCAGGAGCTCTGGACCTTTCACACTGATAAAGTTGGCCTGACACTCATTGGAAATGGACTTTGCAAGAAGCGTCTTACCACAACCAGGGGGTCCATAGAAGAGGACACCCTTAGAGGGAGACATACCAAACTTTTCAAATTTCTCTGGATGTTCCATGGGATATTGCACAGTCTGCCAATAATCAAGGAAAACATCATCAATTATAGTTATAAAATACAGTGGGCAGCCTTTGACAAACTAGAACTAAAATGGAGAAAGGAATGCATGGTTCAAGGTTTTACCTCCTGAAGCTCTCTTTTGACATTTTCCAAACCCCCAATATCCTCCCAAGAAACATTTGGCACCTCCACAACCTAACAAATGATTTTCAATTGTATGTAAGAATATGTTATCTTTAATAAAGAGACGATTAAAAGGAATTCAACAAATATACCCAAGAAACAATACCAGTTTGATCTAATAAATTAGTTTACTCACAGTCTCACGGAGGGCAGAGCGGTTACTAGAGCCCAGTGCAGCCTGAAAGTGCTCATTTGTAACAGCCATAGAATTCAGAAAGTGCTCAGGCTGATATTCTTCTAAAGTTTGGAACAAAATGCAAGATTTGGTATCTATGAGATGTATACTTCTCTATTGGATCCATACTGGGTTTTTTAGTTACGTATTTTTCATTACCAAATCATATCTTAATTCATATTCATATTCAATTCTTGCTACTATGACAGTCATCCAATCGCCACATTGAAGTTTTATATATCAAAAAAAAGGAACATGTTACTTGAATGCATACATCTGTTGAACGCAAAATGAAAGAAGGGAAGGGAAGGAAACTAACATAAGAACCAGCCATCCACAATGAGCCAAAGCTCCCCATTGTTAGGGCATCGGCCTTTGCATTAAACATATAAACATGTAGTTATGAAGAAGAAAAAAATTCCATGACTACAGGAATTTCAACTTCCATCCACTTTACATAAACCAAAGTCACACAGACTAACCCAAAATAATTGAAAATTATCCTAACAACTATACCAATTCAACGACGAACTATAGTGTTGACATAGGATAACTGTGACACTTTGTTGCACACTCCTAAACTACCCAAGTACCAATACCAGAAAATTGTAGAAACACAAAAATGCCCCGGAAACTTCTAGGAAACACCCAAGTGCCTTGAGGACCATGGTATGGGAATTCTAAAACACACTAATTTGAATAGTGACAGTTTGGTTTTGGTTGGAGGGGCTTCATCCATACATTTTGTAAGGGGGCATGCAAGTTCAATTGATTAACACTGTTTTACAGTATTGACAGTTGGCTTTATCTTGTGTGCAGTGGAGATGTTCGATCATTCTTGGTTGTTAAAGGTACCCCGTACCCGTCATTAGGCTACTATGAGGTAAACAGATCATTTTTGTTTAAAAGTTCCTATTACAGGTAGTTTTAATCTCTTTGTCAAAAATATAAACATATGGACACCATCATTTCTTGACCGAAAGGTACTATTGCTGCTATTACAATACAATTTGCTTGGGCTGGAAATAGTTGTCTTGACATTAGTGTGAAATCATTTTCACTTTGCAAAAACAAAAGTAACTTGGAAGTTGCCTATGTCATTGAAGTGTTTATTCACATACGTTTGGCCATTGCATTTGATTGTTTTTTATGAACATCCTACCAATCAGGGATAGGTCCGGGAATCAATTGCTATCATGGTCCCAGTGCAGATGGTCGGGTAGATAGCTTACCCCTTAAGGAATCATCCCATAAAGAAATATACAGAGAACAAAACGACTTACACAACCTAAACCTTAATATTGCAGGGTTAATCTTTGTGTTCGTAAATGAAGTTTACCCAGAAAACTAAACCGGGTCTTTCTAGGAACCAATGTTCCATTAACTAAGCATGCATTCTCTGTAGAAAAGTGAGCTCACAATGCATAGAAATGCCAAAATGCCAGATATCTGAAAGAAATCAAAACTCAATCTTCATATTTGTAAAATGTAAGTCCATACTTGTAAAGATGCTATGGAATTCATACCTGCACTCGCTTGGGACTCCACACTTCGAAATTTGCATTGGTAGTAAATGATGTGGTGGCCACTTCGAAAGTTGCATTGGTAGTAAATGATGTGGTGGCCAGAGGTCCTGCAAATTGGACAGAGTTCTCCACTGTGAGAGTCCCTAGATCAAACTTTTGAGAAATTTCCTTAACCTTCACCAACAACAATACCCCAGCAGCAAGCAATGGGAATAGCTCGAAGAAGGATGTATACCTGCAAAATTAGAATAGACGAAATATCAGTAACTTACGTTTACCAGAAAGGTATACAAGATACGGAAATGGGCTAAAGGGTTTCCAGGTTTATTATGCATATCAAATTGATAGCAATGAACTAATTCGGTTTCAAAACACAAATGGATAGGAACCAGAAGTCCCCTGGTAAGGTTTCTGATTCTTTTAATATTCAAGAAAAACTTTGCTAGAAATTGAACTAAGGAGTGTGCAGAATTACGCTAGAATCCATTTTCCATTAAGGAGATTGAGAGCCTCCATAGGTGCTGCAGTAGGGTTTTTGGATTCCAGTTGTGTGATCAACTCCACAATTTCAGCCCTTGTTTCACTGCTAGCCCTCAGTCCCCTGTCTGTACCATAGAATGAGTCAACCTGTTTATGCAAATTTTATAGATTGAAACTACTTTTTTGCGTCCACTGTTCTTGATTTATCTGATGGTTAAGCATGAAACTCAGTTACAACTCAAGTAAAACCATAGCAAACAACTAGCCACAATATATTTTGGATTATTTACAAACAAAACTACTATACCTTTTTGAAGGAAGAAAAATCTTCCAGCTTAACAGATGGTAAGTTCCAAAGGCATCACGAAGGTGAACTTGACGCCCACTTAAAATGGAGATGATTCTCTGCAAAGATGAAAATCGATAACAGTTGAACAAATGGAAAAAGGTTGGAAAAAACAAGATAAAGAACAACATATTTAATTAATTCATATAACTATACTTTTCGATATACATGAATAATCATAGAGTACTATTCAGTCGTCCTCATTCCTCAAACATTTAATTGGAAAAGGAAAGATTTCAGTTATTTAACCTCAGCAGTACTATTTGTCATATAATTACTAGAGTCAGCTGGCAATACGGCCCATCAAATTTGTAAGGTATCTCCTCTATCGCTGACATTCAGAATGTTAACCTGTGTTTGCTTCATGTTTGCAAAAATATATATCCATAAATTGTCACTCTTGCTCATATCCTAGC
>LPNX010957234.1:827574-849801 GCA_001517045.1 Pseudotsuga menziesii
TGAAGACCTTTCTGTATCTCCTGTCCATCACCTGCACAGATGTTCCATGCAGTCACATTCAGATACAAAAGATAAATACAAGCACAAATGGGAATGAAATGTGCTTATTTATTAGAAGAACTTGAGGCAATATCCAAACAAACAAGAAGGTCTGATATAAGTACTCCTAATGGAATTTCTGAAGGGAATCCCAATTGAATGGTGAAACCAATAACCAGCAGCCAGACACTATAAATAGCTAAAGACTGACACCATAACTCCTTACCCAAGTCATTGAGAACTAAATCATTGAGGGTACGAAGACCTACAATATTAAGGTTATATGAAGGCTTTAAAAATAGCAATGCACAATGTTAATTAAACAAATAATGCCTGCATCTTCACATGACAGATACATGCCTACTAATCTCTAATTGCAACCATCGGTTTATCATGCAATGAAATAAATCTATTGGACCCAAAACTTGGAAGGATTTCTTGAATTAAATGAAAAGAATTATAAATTACTAAAAAAGGTATTGGTCAATCACAAATATACTATGTTGCACGAAACTTGCCCCCCCCTCCCCCTCATTTCCATATCGTTTCTGCATGGAAACTCAGAAACGCGTACCATATGGCTCAGAAATGTGTTTTCATCCTTACGGACGTGTTCCCTGCAAGGAAAACACGTTTCTTATAAACAGAAACACATTTTCGATACGACATGTTTTCGAAAACAAAAATGCCCCTCAACACTTTAAAACTAATTTTTTTAACTTCGGTTCTAACTTGGTCGTCTCCCTTCCTGCCTTGAATATTGAGGAACCTGGAAGAAGATTTGGCCTTTTGTCTTCCTCACTACATTCCACTGTTAAGCATGGCTGTTGTTTTATTTTTCACAGGGATAATAAAGATGAGGATGATGACTATTAGTCTTTACTCTTTACTATTTAGTATTTACTAGTTTAGTAGTTTGAGCTCTTGTTTTATTTCCATGTTCATTGTCCATAGTTTGATACATGTTGATATATATGTATTAGCCTCATTTATAAAGGTTTCTTTTGGATATATATTACTACCTGCAGTATGTAATCACTTATAGTTGCTGTTTGAAAATCCTTCAAGAGCACTTGTAGTTGTTGATGTTGAAACAAATGCAGTGGATGTGTTATGCCAAATTCTTTCTTCAAATTTCTCAATGGCACTGAAAGAGGATGCTGCAGAATTGTGTTGTGTTCTCTTTGGGAATTCAAGAATTAGATCTACACTAGCTGCAGCCAGATGTGTTGAACCTCTGGTTTCTCTTCTTGTTATAGAGTTCAGTCTAGCCCACCATGTTGTAGTCCATGCTCTTGATAACCTATTAGATGATGAAAAACTGGAAGAGCTTATTGCTGCACATGGTGCTATTGTTCCACTTGTTGGAATTCTATTTGGTGCGAATTATCCTCTTCATGAGGATGTTATAAATGCGCTGGCGAAGTTAGGCAAAAATCAGCCACTTTGCAAGCTTGATATGATTAAAGCTGGGGTGGTTGAAAACATACCAGAAATTCTTCCAGAAGCACCAGATTCTCTGTGTGCTGTGATGGCAGAATTACTTCAGATAGTGACAAATAACGACGGCATTGCAAAAGGAACATCAGCTGCAAAATTGAGAGTAAAGAGCATCACCCCTGTGAGGCGATTCCCATTTTATTCCCTTTCTAACTGAATAATTTAAAGCCATGAGACAAATTTAAGAAATGTTGGTATTACCTCCATCTGCTAGAAGGTGATCAAATCAAGAACCATATCACATATTGAAACGTTAAAGCAATGTTCATCCCATTTTTTAGCATCACATAGAGAAACAGAAGATTGTAAGAACAGATTTTAACTGAATGCCTTAATGAAAGAAGAGGGGATTAAGGAGTAGGAATACTTGGCAAAGAATGGAATTTGTAAAAAGATTCCTTGGATAGGAAGCATAGTGCAATCAATTTCCTTGTGGTGAACCGGAAGCATCAGTACATCTTCAATTAAACATTTTGATCTAGTTTGACCAAAAAATGCACTATTTTCAAATCATAAATATCATACTATGAAAGAATACTTATAATAACGCATGTAAAGCCCATGAAGTAACTTATACTTAAGTATGTAAAACCCATGAACAGATATCATAACACCTTCAGATTAATACTACTGAGATGGCTTAGCATCTTATAGATTGAACAGATGTAATAATACCTTTTGATTAATACTACTAAGATGCCTTCGAAATCTTGAAGATAGATGGAGAGTCCATTCAAAACATGCGTAGATCATCTTTAAACTTCTACACGGTGGAAATACAAAAGATTTAACACAATGTTAATTTTTGTTTCTTGAAGTGTCTTGCTCCTCTACAGCTGCTGCAAATGCTTAACGCTCCTCTGTGGTAGCAGTGATGACAGGCACCCATAAATCCGCGGTTCCACTTAAAAGGCCCTGTACTTGTAGATCTGCTGCAGATGATGAGGAAAATAGTTCATCAATAGATTCTAACTTGGCTGACATCCTGTCCAATTCCTTGGCTATTTCAAGCTACAAGAATAGAGAATAAGTTTAATATTAGATCGTAAAACGCACTAGAGGAAGAAAAAGTCAAAACTGGATGAACTGAAACCCTTATAAAGGCTGAATCATTGATTGAAGCTAATTCAAAACAAGAAAGTCACACCCTACCTCATCTGGTTGCTTCGATGATATTGAAGGTACTTTAGTAGTCTCTAATTCAAGAGCCTTGATTTTCTATCTCAATTCAGTCTCTGGTTGATTGGTTTCAGCTTCCACCTGTGGACAAGATATCAAATGAGTAATTTAAAATTAAAAAATCCATCATGGTGGAGGCTTTCTTTCAGCATTGATGATATACACCAATGCCAATATTATAGATCACAACATTGCATTCACAAAGAACTAGCCAAGCTTGGCAAAATTGCAGAACTTTCCAGGATTTCGAGGAACTAGCACTATTGCATTCTTATATAGCACTCACCTTCGAAGTTGTTAATTGCGAGGGTCTCCATGGTTCTAAAACTTAGAACATTAAAATTCTAAGGATCAATGATCAACACTTATGGTTCCCATATTTTCACAAGAATTATCTAAAATTCTTATATGTATATAAATTTACAGATAAGGTGGTCCAAATCCCGCCAAAACTTAACAAGTAGAAGAGACCAAATTTCATAGTGGAATTTACAATTGACATATCGTTATGTGCAAGTTTTTCTTGTCAATTAACAAGAGTGAAAATACCATTCAAATTTGAGAAAGAATGTTGTCGTTTAAATCCTGCCAAAGAAAGTAACGAACCAAAAGTAGTATGCATGGACAGATAACTCCTTGGACCGTGGACACTTGGACATCAAAGATTTACTGAAAAACAACACTACAGCTAAACATTATACTGTGTGTAGCTAGGATGTAGCCAAAGTTTTATATATTTTCCTTTCCATGGAGAGAAAATGAGATGTTGCGTCTCAATAATAAATTTGAGCTGAATGATATCGTTTAGATATGTGGACTTCCTCTGTTCTTGTAAAGAAAATCAGCTCTGTAAAGTTGAATCCATAGGGTAAATATAGCATTGATGTGTATCTACATAGGCTAAGGTAATATATGAGGGAAATATTAGAGAATCTTTGTGAGATTAGCCCATGGGGTATGGAATAGAAGGTGATTGGGTGTACTGTTAAGACACTAATTGCGTAAGGTCATTAGTTCAAAACTCTGTTATTGAGTACTGAACTATAAAAACTAAGAATTTTTGTGAGGTTAATTTTCAACCTTACGTTGCATTGTATAAAGCAAGTCTGTAAAAAGTAAAAAAGCCAAAATATGTTTAAACGGTAAGCTTTTCAGATTTCCTAACCTTAAAGTTTGTACAAGCTATTTATGGAATGTTTAACTTTCAAGGTTTATTTTCATGGATTTGTCAAATTGAATTTGGTTTAATTATCTACACATGCAAATGGAGGGCGAAGAAGGCCCTTTAAAGGTGCCTGGTGAGATACCACTCTGAAAGACTGAAAGAGCTAGAATTATAACCTTGTGTCAGGAAGTAACCCTTGAGTTGCTTTAAACTGGCAAGACTTGTTTTTTTATTGAAAGTGTTTCCAAAAAACATGCCCTATGAGGCTCCACTATAAATATCATACTTCCTTGGACAAACTTGCCAACTTGGAAGGGTATTCTATTCCACCAAATTTGCATAATACGACCTCTTCCCTATGAATCCCAAGCTATATGTGGTGACCAAATCACAGACCTTGTGGGAACTTGGTTTGGATAATACGACATCTTCCCTATGAATCCCAAGCTATATGTGGTGAGAAAATCACAGACATTGTGGGAACTTCATTGATGGATTTAACCCTCCCTTGATCTCACCAATGAACCAATGCCCCATTGGCAGCCAAGACGTATTTTATGAGGTTAATATGAGAATGAGGTCACACAAAACAACCCTAAGAAATACAAATCCCATGAATTCACTTATTTCTAAACATGTAACAGATCCTGGATAAAAAACCGTGTGCTTTTATTTGTAGACACGGTTAGTTGGTATCATCTTATCCTTCCAAAAACCTGTGGCATCTACCTTCCTATATTGTATAGTAAACTAGCACAGAAAGAAGCATAAATTTGTCAAATTAACAATCTCACAGCCATGAACATGAACATAAACATTACGTATATTACCTGGTTGAGGAGCTGATTGAGAAATTGAAAGAGCTGCCCATTGGCATCGTTGGCTCCTACCATGGCCGATCTTCGTCCCTGAAATCACTTGGGTTCTGATCTAACAATGGATCTTCGTGGCTTGTGTTCCCATCTGGCAATTATTATGTGTTGTTTGCATATATATACGAGAGAGAGATATAGGACTAACAAATACCCAAATCTATGGTGAACTGCTCCAAATCTCTGAATGCCGGCTTTCAGCCGAACAAAAGGGAAAGAACCCCATCAAACATACCATGATTTCCATTGCAGAAACCCTTGAATTGGACTCCCTCCTGAAGATTTGAGATGAAATGAATATTTCATTGCATTGCAGTTGCATCCTGGTAATCACCAAAATGCCGTGAGGAGGGGAGGGAAGAGCACAAGGAAAAATGGCCATATATTGTAAAGCCTTGAACAGGGTCACCTTGGGCTTGAGCTTGAGTGAAATGTAAGATTTTTCTACATTGGAAACCACCACTTCAAGTTGGCGCCAAAACCCAAATTGTGAAACTACACTAACATGATAGAATGAAATTTGTATTGTTTAACTTGAATTTTATCATATTTGTATTTATTTAACTTAATTTTTTTATATGTATTAATAGTATATAATAAAAATTTACTTGGTATATTTTTTAAAAATTTTATATGTATTATTAGTACATAATAAGAAATACTTAGTAACATTTTTTTTAATTTATAATGTAAATAGTTTAATAATTAATATTATTTATAAATAAAATATTTAAAAACAAATGTATATAGGTATATTTGTATAGTTATTTTCAAATATATAAGTAATAGCTTACCGCTAGGACATTGTCATAGTTAATTTACCATTAAGGCATTGTCATAGTTAATTTGGTGTTAACAGTGGAGTTGTAACACGTGAGGCTTTGCAATTTACTAAGTTCTAGGGAGTCTATGAATCCATTTGTAGTCTTAGAATTTAGAAAAATATACAACATTGTCAAAATTGTAATTTTTCATTGCCGAACTGATCCACAACTAAAAATGACCAAATAAATGACCAACTGTTATGTGGTAATTTTTTTCTAGATACCCCATGACCAAATTTGGTCATTTATCTTGGTCTTTTTTAGTTTACTTTTATCATGTGACCAAAATTGGTCATTTATCTTGGTCTTTTTTAGTTAACCCGCTTAAATTTATCAATTTTGGTCATTTATCCCTTGAAAAAAATTGTGGTGACCAAAAGTTTTGGTCTCTTGGTCACTAATCTCTCATTTTTCACTAGTGGACTAAAACACAGTCTCATAAGAGATTTCATACAATTTATAAGCATGAAAATGGCATAATGGTGCTGCAATTGGAGTAGTAGCTCTATATAATCAATAAAGAATGAGTAATACAATACAATGATCATGCAAGGTTTATGAATTCCAAGAGAATTTGAATTCCCAAGGAGGTCATTCAAATTGAATGAATGGGTGTAGCTTAACTAACTGTAAGCCACAGTAAACACACTTAGTTAACCAACTGATCAAGTCCTGATTGACTCAACTGAGTCGTAATTGCAATCGGAATGCAATGGATGACTGATTGTAATTGAAAGTAGCTTAGACACATGTCACTTCATTCCAACCAACAAGTGGTAGTGCATCATTAACTCCAATGAACCTTGATGAGGCTAACTGAATTCAAACTAGTCATCAGAGGTGGTTGGAGGCGCCTTAGTTGACTCCGGTTCGTAAATATTAATAAAAATAATCAATATAATGAGTGGAAACACATTCACCACTTAGCTTAACTGATTGTAACCATCCGTTATCAATTAGGTTCATTTATGACACTCAGATCACCCTTAGAGTGCTCCTTGTTTGAAGGAGGAAGCCTAGTTAGCCTCCCTTAATGAAGGAGAAGGCTTAATTGGACTCCTTGATTGAAGGTAGGCATGGGTGTGCTCATGTTGATGTCATAGAGTACTCATCTAATGCCGATTAAGTCAATAAAACTTAGGATAGTGGTTTAACAAGGCCAAATTGACCAAATTAAGTGTGCATGGTGGTAAATGTCTCCAACAGTAGCTTGTTTTCCTTCATTCTCTTCCTGGTAGTTGGATGGTAGAAGTCCAACATCCTCAACTATGGTCCAGATAATAGGTTATTCTTCAACAGTAGGCTCCATGTCCAACACCTCTTCAACAATAGGCTCCATGTCCAACACCTCTTTATGAGCTTCATCTTGAGATGGTAACTTATCACTTTGGCTTGAAGTGGGAATTAAAACATCCCCTAATGAGCACTTACATTTTGCTTCTTGAATACTTCCATGGGGTGCTTGTTCAACAACTATTATGGAAATTGAAGGTCTCTCGAGTGAATGCTTCATTTTTTCTTGTGGTGGATTAATAGGTTGAACCGTGGTATCCTCTATAATTTGATTTGGATTAGTTTCCAAAGAAATCCTCCGATTCACCATGTCTATTCTTTTCTTTTCTTTCTATTCTTCAATGACTTCTTGAGGTCTCTTCTTCCTTGCTGATTTTCTTCCTTAGTTACATACATTCCCCATCACCACAATGATCAATTCAATATAGTTTGTTTTTGTTACTCCTCAATTACAAGCTTTCAAACCTTTAACTTGCTTTATAACTATATATCCTTCAAGGTGCTTCAATCTTCCTTCTCAATTGTTGAGATGCACTGTCAAAACAATGATGAATGAGAAATTTTACCTTTCGTTCACTTGAATCATAAGAAAATGAAAGTTAAATCATAAATTGTTCCTCAAGCTGATTCTTGTGTACAATTGTGTATATCCACCATCACCATGAAATGGTATTGATGCTTGATATCTTATCCTATGTGATCCTCAACCACGAAAGGTGTCCTCAATTCTACATCTACATAACAAAAAGAATGATGGAGAATGTGTATTGTGAATATTTCCAAAGGCAGGGTCATGCTCTGTTGAAAAAAAACACGCAATAATCAGTTTTTGGTAAAGACAGAGTAAAGTTGTTGTCGGATAGAAACAATCCACTCCTTATACAGTCTTAAAACGTGCACGCAATATTGTTAAGTACAATAAATAGGTTAGGTGCATGGCTAAGGCAACGAATAAAATCATAAGAAAACAAATGTTTTCTATGGTTAGATACAAAGCAAATGTTTTTAGTGTTCCCTTCTTTTCATGCATATAAATTTTTCTCTCTATACCCCCTATATCTTTCTAAATATACCTACCTTAGTCTCTCTACTTCCCTCCCTATATGTTTCTTTCTCTCCCTTACTCCATCCATGCCCATACCACCCCACTCTCCAGCTTCTCTTTATCTTTGCCATTATCCCTCCCTATAGAACTCTCTCCCTTCTTCTCCTTTATTCAATAACCCTACGTGCCTTTATCCCTCCCTCCTCCCTCTCTCTCTCTTACCTTGTACCCATCCCTCTCTATCTCTCCCCTCCATCCCTCCCTCTCTCACCGTCTCTCCCCTTCTTGGGGTGGTATCTCTCTCTCATTACTCCTATAGTTGATGATGTCGTTGTTAATAGAATACCCTTTTAGTTAATGGGGAGTGTTGAAATATTGTAACTTGAAAGAATATTCTAAATGTATTTTATTGATATACCCTAAGGGATATGTCTTATTCATCTGTCGGGATGTTACTATTATATTTGGTCATCATAGAGTCATGAGGTATAACCTCCATTGTAAGTCAGTTCAATAGTATCCACACACATGATGTCTTAAGGGTATCCTCAACCTTTAAGTTGGGATATGGCCATGATTAGGATATTTTTAGCATTATATATGGAGGATAAGGTGTTAATCATGGTTGGTACATAAAGCTTTAATTTTTAGGTTGTAAACCAGCTTTTAGGGATCAAGGTCCATGAACGACACCTTGAATCACCATAGATAACCTCTCATGTGGATAGTTTTGTTTTGAATGGAGATATGGGAACCATTAGGGGTATCTAATTAATATGTACATGTCTTGGAACCTTAGTCATAATAAGGGAGGAAACCTAGGCCTTATCCCCTAGAAGATGATTCTATCCATCTAGAGTCAAGAATGATGTGTTGAACAACCTCAATAGATCCTTCCATGGTTTCATTTACCTTGAAATGAGGATCTACTAGTTCCATTATAACATTTTTAGCACTAAGTACATATATTAGGCCCCTTCACATGGGTACGGAGAAACACTTGGTCCTTAGGCCTTAAAGGAAGTTTTTAACCTTTTAGGTCCAAAATTGATGCCTCCAACCACCACACATGACATTGAAAGTGAATCATTTGAATCTTAATCGGGATATGCATGCCACCATAATTTTTTGAGCATTAGGTATGCATCTCAAGGCCATAGACATGGTCAGCAGAGGAAACTATGGCCTTAGGCCCTAACTAAAGCTTCTAGGCATCTAGGGATAGGAAGGATGCCTTAAAAAATCACACATGGCATCTCATAGACATATTTGGAGTATGAATATATGGATGTTAGTAGAATTAGGTGGTTTTGAGCAGCAAATGTGGGACCTCTCAGACATGATTGAGGGAATTTGACTCGAAGCACCACATATGACCTACTCAAGGTATGCGTGGTCTCTGAGAAAATATGCACATGCCTTTAAGATGTTTTGAGCATTAGATATGGGTATTAATGCCTCAACATGGTCAAGGGAGGAAATCCAAGACTCAATCCCTAAATTATTTTGGCATCTATGGATACACATGTTCCTTACTCACTATCCCTCTATTCCTTACTCACTGGCCCTCCCTGCCTTTGTATTTCCATCTCTCACTATCTCTATGTGTATGTGTGTGTGTCTTCCCCCCTTCTCTCGCTCACAACCTCCCTCTCTCTTTCTCTATCTCTATGTGTTTGTGTGTGTGTCCCTCCCTCACTCCCCGTCTCTCAAAACCTCTCTCCACCTTATTTATACCTCCCTCACTATCTCTCCCTACATCACTCTCTCTCTTTTTCTCCCCCCACCCCTCTCTCTCATTGTTTCTCACACCTCCCCTCCTCTATCTCCCACACAATCTATCTCTCTATATGTAGATATCTATGTGTGTGTGTTTGTGTCCCTCCTTCATTCCCCCCCTCTCATAACCTCTCTCCACCTTCACTATACCTCCCTCCACCACTCTCTCCATCTATCACTCACTCCTCCCCCACCTCTCTCTCTATTTCTCACCCCACCCCCTGTGTGTGTGTGTGTGTGTGTCCCCTCCCCATTTTTCTCTTTATATATCTATGGGTGTGTGTCACTCCCTCACCCCCCCTCTCTAATAGTCTATCCACTACAACAAATCCTGGAATTAGCATCCCATTTAGCGTCCCTTTTTAGTGTAATTTTTTTTTACATTGAGTGGTCAAACAAGATGCTAAATGGGACACGCCATGGACAAAAATTAAAGCGTCTCAAAAAATGTCTTTTTTTTCTTCCTAGATAGCATCATTTATGACGTCCAACATAGCATCTATTTTTTTGCTTCCAGAATAGCGTCCAACTTTGTTTCCTAAACAACGTCGAGGTTTGCTTCCTAAATAACGTCATATTTTTCTTCCTAGCGAGTGTCCTATTTTTCTTCTTAAATGACATCCCCATTAGCGTCATATTTGGATCCTTAATAGTTAGCATCCAAATTATCATCCATTTTTGCTACCACTTTAGCATCCCGTTTTGCACCATGTTTTACTTCCAAATATGTGCCACTTTTTGCTTCAAAATTTGTACCAATTTTTGCTTCCTTTTTTGCATCGTGTTTTGCTACCAAAATGACACCAAATATTTCTTCTATTGTTGCACCATATTTTCCTTCCTATTTAGCACACTGTTTTGCATCCAAAGTAACATCTTATTTTTCTACCATATCAACGCCATATTTGGCTTCATCATTAGCACCACGTGTTGCATCCTTTTTAATGCCTAGTTTCACGTCTTATTTTGATACCGTATCAATGCCATGTTTGGCTTCATCATTTCTTGCCACATGTTGCATCTTTTTTAATGCCTAGTTTCGCATCTCTCATTTTTTGGTCACTAATTTAGTCGTTTTTAATAGTTTTATATAAGAATTTTGGTCATTTTGTTTAGTCACTTATCTCTCATTGTTTGGTCACTTATCTCATATTTTTTTCTCACCAATTTAGTTGTTTGTAACCAATATTATAATATCATTAGGGCATGGAGGAATCGAACCACCAACCTCCTGCTTGTAAGGCAGGCGCTCTTCCATTGAGCTAGCACCCTTTAAGAATTTGGGAACCTAACTTATAGAGTCCTTTATAATGGTAAAAGGATCAATACATAACTTTGAGTATCTAATGGTCAGAAAATGATGATAGATTGTATAAGTTCATAATATATGATCAATCATGTTATGAAATTTATAATCCTTTTTTAGAAATTTTGAAAAAAACTCAAGAAATTGGATTAATGGGATTGCAAAAATCACTAGTCCCTAGCAACAGTAAGTGTACCACTATATGAGACCTATCAACAACAATTATCTTAGTGTGGATGCCAATGATATAGTCGATAAGCATGATCAACCTAGAGCCATGTATAAGTGGAGCAATAAGGAGAATCAAAAGAGGATGATCAACCCAATAGTTGGTGCTTCACGTAGATCCTATCCACCACGGGATGAGCAAATTTCCTTCTTCCATAAAGCTAATGAATATCCACAAGGACAAATTGTTAGGATATATTCTGATGCCAATTCATAATGTTTATTCGCTTCCCAGGGTGATGTTGTAGTGATTTCACTGGGAGATCTACATGATCCCCAACAACACTGGATATAAGCATATTCATGGGGCCATAGAGTATAGGATGAGGTTGTATTTTTATCTTTTTCTTTGGAAAACCATACATGACTTGAAACATTTGGAAAGGAATAGAGTCATATATACTTAACAAACTACAATCATGAAAGGGCATAAGACAATACTCTATAGTCATTATGCAGATGTTGGAAATGGGTATAGCTACCTAAGGACTATGAACAACATCCATTTAAATATGAATGCAAAACCTTCCATGTCATAGGAATACTCAATGGAAGTGAGCTTTTGTTTCTAACAGAAAGAAACAAAGAAGCCAGAAATGGAAGCTCCAAGGGGATACACATAACATTAGAACACAAAATCAACACTCTAAAAAATTTCCATCTAGACTTTGCATTGTAAACAAGAAAGAATTCATAATATAGACAATATTGACTATGATCATAAACTAGGTCATATTTCAATTAGCTATATCACAATGTGATTACTCTATTGGTTAGGTTTCCATTTTGGTCACTATAGAAATATTTTGTCATGAAATATCCATAATATTTAGTATCCCATTATTATCAATTGGCAGATAATGTCATATTTAAATCATAAAATGCCATGTTCAAACACTTGTTTCAATAATCATATATCATAATGAAAGAAAGAGAAGAAAAGAGATTGATAAAATCAAGAAACTACCTTTTATGTCCCAATGCAAAACTTGGTTGACATGACATTGCATACATTTATTTACCAACACAACCTACATCATACAATAGAATGTAGTGTTTAGATATTAAGAACCACATAAGTGTTGCATTATTGAAGACTGAACAAGAATTCCCTTCAACTTTTGTAATTATGCTTAGTTATTGAGTAAGTTGCTATGGATTGTATATTGAGGGGAGTTAAAAAAATTGTATTTTGTGTTAAGACGAGGTGTTAGAATATGTATCCGAGGTGGATCCACCATTGAAATGTATCCCTTGCAGAAGGAATCATATCCTAGTCCCATGAAACAGATCCTGTGAAAAATAAAAAATAAAATCCTAAAATTTTCAAACGTATCTTGTGAAAAATCAAACAATTCCCGAAATTTTCAAATGGATCTTGCAACTTCCAATGCTTCTATGACCCATTGATCCCCCAAAAAAATTATTGTTTAATGAAAAAATTAAAAAACCCTAAACACCTAATGGCTAGCGTAAACCCCATTCCTGCTCAAGGTCTGATCTATCCGTACGTCAAGATATGCTCTTGAACTCTGATATATCAATATCAAGGTCTTCTTTCAACGTTTTTATTTGATATATCTTTGTGGTCAAGCTTTGTTGTCAAGGGCTGATCTATCTTTATGTACTATGTTGTTGCTCACTTCACCTACACTATTATGTAGTCTTTCCATATTGTTCAAGAAAACCACTGCTGATAGGGACATGTGGATGTAGCTCATAGAAACACTATTATGACCTGCTTCAAGTTCATGCTGAAATGGTTTTTAAAATTATCAATATCACAATTTATCAACTTATCATTTATGGTACATGAACTCTCATTTTTTGCAACTACTCGTGTTTCCTAAATAGTTTTGTTTCTTCATTCTATTTTTTGTATTTATTATAAAAATATTTTTATATTTGTTTGTACTTGCCGTTTCCCTATTTCCCCACCATATTCAGATCCTAAGTTTTAAAAAATCTAGCGAATCCATATCCGGATCCGAATCCGAATCCGTATCCTGGTAACTTAGGTATGTTCTCTAGATAACACTACAACAATAATATTGAAACATTTACTTTAGACATATGTAGTCCAACTATACAAACCTACCAATAAAAGGGAAAAATATCCATCTTAGTCTATAATACATGGCTAGCCTTCATCTTACTTTCCACAACAAGTTCTTAATAATAAAGTTCTAAATTCATAACTGATTTGATCTCCAACTGAATCAGTGCTATAACATTAGAGGAGGCATCATAAACAACCAATATCACTACATGGGAAATCCCTTGAAACTTTCACTAGTGGAAAATGAGAGATTAGTGACCAGGAGACCAAAAGTTTTGGTCACCACAATTTTTTTCAAGGGATAAATGACCAAAATTGATAAATTTAAGTGAGTTAACTAAAAAAGACCAAGATAAATGACCAATTTTGGTCACTCGATAAAAACTAATTGAAAACGACCAAGATAAATGACCAATTTTGGTCACTGGATAAAAATCAATTGAAAACAACTAAGATAAATGACCAAATTTGGTCATGGGATATCTAGACTAAAAATGACCACATGACAATTGGTCATTTATTTGGTCATTTTTTATTCTTGCGATATTCTTATCACTCCTAATTAATTAATTATGATTAATAACCAATGTAATTGCAAGACATTCTTTGAAGGTGAAGTCCATAATTTTAGGTCTTCTTCCTGATTATCATTCCTTTACGTCACATTAATTGTTTTCATTAAATAACTTAAATTCCAGCTACGTCTAAGTAGTTTTTTTGATATAATGAAGTGTACTCCAACTTGAAATAATTATAATAAAATAGTTAATGTTATATTGTTACTCATGAAGTGTAAAATTTGTGATATTACACATATATGACTACTTAATTAAGGAGTAAACTAGTGAATCGACCATTTGCTGCACAGATCGGACGACCTGGCTGGTGTGAGCGGTCACGTCCGACATTGCCGGTCGTCCGATCGGTGCAAATGGTCGGGCAAATAGGTCCCGACCTTAATTAATGTGTTTAAAATAAGTTTCATTGAAAATATATCTTTTTTTCATGTAGAAATTAATTAAGAGTATTCAATTGTTTAAAATTGTAAAAATTTGAAAGAACAATATTTTTTTGCATTTTTTTGATTAAAATATTTAAGAAAATTTTATTTGTCAATTGAAATACAATTATTTATATTGTCTTTCATTTGTCAAAAGCAATATAAATAATTGAAATTAAAACCCCTTGCAAATACGCAAGTTATGTATATAAACCTACCACATATAGCTTTACTAACACATAGCTTTACTATTTATGCCCTTTTAATTGAAATTTAAACCCCTTGCAAATACTTGGGTATGAACCTACCACACATAACTTTACAATTTATTCCCACCCACATGCAACTAATGAAACTTTACACACTTCTTGCTTGGGCCTTTAAGTTAGACTGGGTTAACATATTTAATTGGTTGGTTGCTAATCTAATTTAAGAGCAGGTTGTCACAATAGCTTGAACAAAACTTCCATGATAAAGGTTTATTTTTTCAACAATTTTTTTTCTTGATTATTTATGTAAAACGATTTGACAAAGTTATTAATTAAAATAAAAAATAAGTGAATTATTTTTGGTTTATTTCATTTGAATTGTGTTTTCTTTTAAAATTAAAATACAACATGAAAAGAATATTATAAGAAATATATTGCATCTATGGTATGGATAAAATGGAAGAATGCAAAAGCAAGATGCCTCACTCAAATGAACAACAACGAAGCGAACCAACATACACTAAGGGTAAACCAAAACTCAAACAAGATACCAACAAGTCCATTAGGGATCCTATCTATCCACTAAAGGCACAAATGCCCCACACTTTATGGCCGAAGAATGAAATATTAGAGAACTATAATAAATTTAGACTCAAAGAACCACCATTACCATTAAATGACTTGGGTACTAAACCAACATACCTCAACCAAGTTAAGGTTGATGGATCCAACTTTGTATTTGTGTAATCATTTTGATCAAGGAAAAAACAAAAAGGCACATCGATATCTGTTATCCCACTTTTAAAAATGAAAGGATGTTGGGAGGAATTGCATGTGTGGTGTTGTCCCATACCCATCATATCCCTTAAATGGAATATCATTTGGATTTAACTTTGACTTCAATTTTCCCCAAGTAGTACCCTTTAGACTATAGATACTAGTAAGTAAATGAACACAAAGCAAACTCACTAATATTCTTTTATATAAATAGTTATATAAAAGTAAAACATTAAAACATTAACCATATATAAATACAATTGACAAATATTTCTTTTTATATAAGTAGTTATATAAACGTGAAACATTAATATTTCTTTTATGATACATCTCTAGGATGGATAAAGTGAAGAAGATGAATATTAAACACACAAACAAACACGTTACAACCAAAAAATAAAGCAGTGATAGCTGTCACTTTCGTTTTGGCCAAGATAATTTGGAATATGATATAATTAAAAGGTATCAAGTATTCACCTTCTTTCCTCTTTTCAGTCGAGCCCCTTTGGAGTTGATCACCGCCAACATGATGAAGAGCGAGCCGCGTGGGGAAAATAGAGGGTTTGTTTGGTGGTTTCACTTTCTTTCCCCATTTAGTCGAGCCCTTCCAATTTGATCACTGTCGACATGATGAAGAGTGAGCGGCTTGGGGAAGAATAGAGGGTTCATACGGTGGTTTCCATATTGGACAGCTTGTCCTGGAGTTTATTCTGGTAATTGTTGTGGTAATTCGTGGGAGATTTTGTTATTACAGAAATAGAATGTTGATGTTGGTTAATTGGCGGGAGGGGAGTGATATTGCTTGGGTTAATATATATCCAGAAGCAGGGTTGGAATTTCAAATGAAGGACACCCATCAAAATTTCCAGTAATCATCAAAATCTGAAACGTTTTCTGTATTCTAAGCCAGATTTTGACAATCTCCCTAAAATCTTAGCTGCATTTGACGGGTAAATCGGCCCATGATGGGCATTTACTCGTCAAATTCCATCCCTGTCCACGAGTGATAGCCTCTACAATGGAGATGAAGAGGGCATCAGACCGGATGTGGAGGATTTTGAAGAGGCACGCAAGGACATCCTTAGTTGCAGAGCTGAAATCCTCGGGTTCTTTCCAGGTAAGCCAAATTCTTCTGATATTTTTGCATCTAGTGTTAAACTGTTAGGGATTAATTGTTAAAAATTCTTCTGATATTTTTGCATGTAGTGTTAAACTATTAGGGATTAATTGTTAAAAATTTTCTGGATACTCTCCAAGTATGCAAAAGCCTCAAATTGTCAAATTCCTCACCTGTAACTTCTGTTGTGCCTGCAAATAAGAGAGACGAGGTCTAAGTGGATATTACGGAATCTCCATCGCTAATATTGAGGATTTGTATTCGGATCTAACTTTGCTTAGGGTTCTTGTTCTCCTCCTGTTGGCAACTGCTCTTATTTTTGCTAAGATTTAAGGTTTGGACCTTCAGTTTTCCCTTGACACCTTTGAAAACCTTGAGGCTTGTAGTAAGTAATTATGGATAACAAATTTCACAAGTGTCATCACAAGAACATAGCAGTTCACTATTTCTTAGATGACAGAATAACACTTTTGAGGCAACTATTATGTGCCGAGACAATTTCTTTTTGCTTGGACACTAGTCTTTAGCTTGGAGTTAATCACTCCATTTATTCAATGAAGAACACTTGTGGCTCAATTTATTTAGTTCAATATCATGTAGCTGTTGCTAAATGCTATAGGAAGCAAAGCCTTATTCCTTTTATTTCTCTGGACTGTGACAAGTGGCTTCAATACCTTGATGTTTGATGAAGAATCCGTCCACCAACCTGATCTGGAACAAGGATGAGAATGGCCTGCTACAGGGTCTTGACTGGATCAAGAATTTGTTGCTAAGCCTAGATATTTTTATTTCACTTGGGTAACTGTAAACCGCTCATAGAAACCCCTGAGATGTTGTTTCATAGATGAGACCTACGATAACATATCTTTGATACCCTTGGGGGATCAAAACAAGTGATGATGTGCATCTATTTGCCCAAAATTACCTATGTCGTTGTCACATGCAATGTTGTTGGTATAGAATATAATTCTGAGGTTGATCTTTAAGTATACCAAAGCCTCCTAAGAGGGTCTGAAAATGTTATTTTTACCAGTCTTACCCCTTGCTATGAACATAGGTTTTTTTTATAATAATATGCTTATAAATCATGTTTAGAGTTCTTCAAAATTTTGTCCCAAAGCTTTATTTATGACTGGTTACTATTTTTTAGGGCCTAAGCATGCTCAATAGTGCTCAGATAGCCCAGAGAAAACCCAAGTGACCACCCTTGCAAAACTGGGGTAATAGATGCCATGCATTTTTATGGTCCGGGTAAGGCAATATACGTGATTCCTCTCCCTCTATTATGAATTAAAATGGTCATGACTATAATATGACTGCTTACTACTTTTTGATGGTGTAATCATGCTATGACTGTAATAGGTGAGGATATGTTTTTAATTTATTTATTAAGGGTCTATGACAATTATATATCTCTATTATTAAGACTTCATTAGACTAAAATTACAAAATTGAGACTTTTTTTTAAGATACAATACATTACGTAATATGTTGATACTCTAGAAAGGTTGTAGTCAATATGCCAAAGGAGATTTAAAAACAATATTTTCTCATGCTATTTAATTGACTAATACGTAGTTGGTTTCAACCACATTTTTTCAATTAGCAATTTATGCCCTTAATTTTGAAGCTTACCTACTCTGTGTATCCAAAGTCATGGTAATCAGTTCCAGTTAGTTATGAAAATTATATAGTCCACATGATTGATTTTGTTGTTTAGGAATTCTATAAAGTACTTAGATCATATTCAAATGTTCTCTAGCTGAGATGGTACTGTCAGGTGCATTGTTTCCTCCAATTGTGTAATGAGATATCAAATATCAAATATCATGATTACCCAATTGGGGCACAAATTTTAACTTCGAATCATTGATACAATTGGTGTAATTCTAAATTGGAGTTGTCCTCAGAACAATTTTCTGCAAACTACATGATATTACATAAAGTAGAGGTGAGATTTACAGCCTCCAAATTTCTTTCCTTCGCTAATAGAAGGTAAAAGCTTGAATAGGTTTTATGGATATTTTCATTGTATCTTGAAGCAATGGCCATTCTTTCTCAGCTTGTACTATTGCAAAGATCAAGGACTATTAATAGTATGACTAGAAATTGCATCTTCCTTCTATGGTATGTTTTTTCTGTATAATGTAGTATTTAGAAGTCTCCAGTTTCGATCATTATGCTTCTCTCATTAGAATTCTGAAATTGCTTAGGATCCTGTTAAGCTGTTTTGTTGCTTTTCTATTTATCTGGAATCTAAATTCTATCATGCTAGAACATGAGCCTCCATCGTTCTAGGGTAAAGAATAAGTGGATCACTGCCCTGGAATACTGGAAGAATACTGCCTGAGATCATTTTACAGGGCTACCTGGACACGAGTTAAAAATAGATCTGCTTCATTTGCAGTTAGATCGAACTTTATAAAATATTATGCTGCAAGTTTGAAACCCCATTGGGTCTGGAATTAGTCTGCTGTGACTTGCATCAATCCTTAGGTTCTGTGTGTTGGAGAGGATGATCACTTTTCAAACACAAATAGATCAGAAATAGGTCTGAGGGTCTTGTGATCCAAAATATGTTTCTTTTTGATTGATCTAAATTGATGACTGAGTGGCAAATGCGCTCCAGGATATCATTAAAGCATAAAATTTTGATGATCAGCGCCTGGCCCACCTCCAGTTCATTGATTTCAGGCACACTTCCAAGATGCCACTGAAGTGCATCATGAATCTGCTATTCATGTCATGATTCTATAGGATCCATTGAGGTCATACATTTATTCCTGAGTTTGAATGGCTCAAAACTTCCCACCTTTCTCTAACAATTTTAAACCTGTCATCAAGCTGCCTGTGTTTTGTTTCAAACAGCAAGCTTTCATTTATTTGCTTGAAAGGATTTCCACTCAATAAAAAGTCTTCCAAATATGCTTTTGTTGAAATGAGGAGTGTATCTAAGGTTGGGCGTCAAATCTCATACTAGACACCTCCAATGCTACTACCTAACTCATGCTGGAAATCACTGATAGGCAGGACATGAGCTTCAAGTTGATCTGGGCATACTCAGAAGTGCCCAAATCTGTGTTTAAGTCCCCTTTTCACCGCTGTTAGGAAGTGAAATAAGCCTAGAAGTGCCTAGAACACACCCATACTTGCTTCCTTACTGTCCAGAATTGATTTACAGCTGTTATTATGTAACGGACTTTCCCAAAAACTCAGGAAAACCTAGGTAAACACCCCATCCAAACAGGGGGATAACACAGCATTTGTAGATTGCAATTATGCCATTCTAGTGATTATTTTTAAAAGAAATGTTTGAGTTAGGTTGTATTTTTGTTTTTTTTTTTAATTTGAAAAAACTTGGGTTTAGTGCCTTGTTTGGTAAAATTTCCGGTTTTTTAAATTTTTTTAGGAAACCGGGCCGGTCAACCCTGTGAACTGGTTAGACCAGCTGGTTATGCCGGTTTCGATAACACTGGATTTGAATGCAAATAAGAGAGACAAGGTCTAAGTGGATATTACGGAATCTCCACCGCTAATATTGAGGATTTGTATTCGGATCTGACTCTGCTTAGGGTTCTGCTTCTCCTGCTGTTGGCAACTGCTCTTATTTCTGCTAAGATTTAAGGTTTGGATGTTTAGTTTTCCCCTGACACCTTTGAAAACCTTGAGTCTTGTAGTAAGTAACCATGGATAACAAATTTCACAATTGTCATCACAAGAACATAGCAGTTCACTATTTCTTAGATGACAGAATAACACTTTTGAGGAAACTATTATGTGCCGAGACAATTTCTTTTTGTTTGGACACTAGTATTTAGCTTGGATTTAATCACTCCATTTATTCAATGAAGAACACTCGTGGCTCAATTTCTTTAGTTCAATATCACGTAGCTGTTGCTAAATGCTATAGGAAGCAAAGCCTTATTCCTTTTATTTCTCTGGACTATGACAAGTGGCTTCAATACCTTGACGTTTGATGAAGAATCCGTCCACCAACCTGATCTGGAACAAGGATGAGAATGGCCTGCTACAGGGTCTTGACCGGATCAAGAATTTGTTCCTAAGCCTAGATATTTTTATTTCACTTGGGTGACTGTAAACCGCTCATAGAAACCCCTGAGATGTTGTTTCATAGATGAGACCTGCGATAACATATGTTTGATACCCTTGGGAGATCAAAACAACTGATGATGTGCATCTATTTGCCCAAAATTACCTATGTCGTTGTCACATGCAATGTTGTTGGTATAGAATATAATTATGAGGTTGATCTTTAAGTATACCAAAGCCTCCTAAGAGGGTCTGAAAATGTTATTTTTACCAGTCTTACACCTTGCTATGAACATAGGTTTTTTTTATAATAATACGCTTATAAATCATGTTCAGAGTTCTTCAAAATTTTGTCCCAAAACATTATTTATGACTGCTTACTATTCTTTATGGCCTAAGCATGCTCAATAGTGCTCAGATAGCCCAGAGAAAACCCAAGTGACCAGCCTTGCAAAACTGGGGTAATAGATGCCATGCATTTTTATGGTCCAGGTAAGGCAAAATATGTGATTCCTCTCCCTCTATTATGAATTAAAATGTTCATGACTATAATATGACTGCTAACTACTTTTTGATGGTGTAAGCATGCTATGACTGTAATAGGTGAGGATATGTTTTTAATTTATTTATTAAGGGTCTATGACAATTATATATCTCTATTATTAAGACTTCATTAGACAAAAATTACAAAATTGAGACTTTTTTTAAAGATACAATACATTATGTAATATGTTGATACTCTAGAAAGGTTGTAGCCAATAGGCCCAAGGAGATTAAAAAATAATATTTTCACATGCTATTTAATGAACTAATACCTAGTTGCTTTCAACCACCTTTTTTCAATTAGCAATTTATGCCCTTAATTTTGAAGCTTACCTACTTTGTGTATCCAAAGTCATGGTAATCAGTTCCAGTTAGTTATGAAAATTATATAGTCCACATGATTGATTTTGTTGTTTAGGAATTTTATAAAATACTTAGATCATATTCAAATGTTCTCTAGCTGAGATGGTACTGTCAGGTGCATTGTTTCCTCCAATTGTGTAATGAGATATCAAATATCAAATATCATGATTACCCAATTGGGGCACAAATTTTAACTTCGAATCATTGATACAATTGGTGTAATTTTAAATTGGAGTTGTCCTCAAAACAATTTTATGCAAACTACATGATATTACATAAAGTAGAGGTGAGATTTGCAGCCTCCAAATTTCTTTCCTTCGCTAATAGAAGATAAAAGCTTGAATAGGTTTTATGGATATTTTCATTGTATCTTGAAGCAATGGCCATTCTTCCTCAGCTTGTACTATTGCAAAGATCAAGGACTATTGATAGTATGACTAGGAATTGCCTCTTCCTTCTATGGTATGCTTTTTCTGTATAATGTAGTATTTGGAAATCTCCAGTTTTGATCATTATGCTTCTCTCATTAGAATTCTGAAATTGCTTAGGATCCTGTTAAGCTGTTTTGTTGCTTTTCTATTGATCTGGAATCTAAATTCTATCATGCTACAACATGAGCCTCCATCGTTCTAGGGTAAAGAATAAGTGGATCACTGCCCTGGAATACTGGAAGAATACTACCTGAGATCATTTTACAGGGATGCCTGGACATGAGTTAAAAATAGATCTGCTTCATTTGTAGTTAGATTGAACTTTATAAAATATTATGCTGCAAGTTTTAAACCCCATTGGCTCTGGAATTAGTCTGCTGTGACTTGCATCAATCCTCAGGTTCTGTGTTTTGGAGAGGATGATCACTTTTCAAACACAAATAGATCA